>JZKD02S2181774.1:165911-177230 GCA_000966675.3 Picea glauca
CTCAACCACTTAGGTTGTTTCCAACCACACTCAGAGACTCTGGACTACAAGGATTTCAATATTTGAGTGCAAAATATAGTAAGCCATCGAAACAAATGAAATGTGTTTTCTTTTTCATTTTAATATTGCATGTATGTATGTTAAAGTTGAATGCATCAGTTTTAGTACCTTGGAATTTCTTATGCAACTCTAAAAACTCTTCTCTTCACCTTTCTCATACTAATAAAAAGTAGATTATCTCCACATCACATAAAAAAAGAGCAATATGCAACTTCTTGTTTTCTAGAGAACACAACTAAAGTCAAATGAAAGTCCATTCTAGAGTGTTATCCATGATTTTAATATGGCATTATTAGTCCCTTTGGGGGTATATGAATCGATTCKATGTGCTTACCTTTACACTAGAAATAGTATCGACAAAGTCATACATCACAAATAACTACTTGTTTATGTATTCTCCCATATGCTAAGTTTCAATTTTGGAATATATCAGATTTATTTAGTGGGCGAATAAGATGGTTTTTCATCTTATTTGGACTAATTTTGAAGTATTTTCGTTCCGAGGTATTTTTTTCTAGAAGGAATTATCCTATACAAAAAAATTTAGATTAATACTTATTAGAGTATTTACATATATTTAAATTTCCTAAGAGACTTGTTTCCCATAAGCTAGATTGACACTATAAAATTAACCTATTGTGATTTTCTAACAAGTTTAATGTATCTAAGATGGAAAGAAAATGAGATCTAATTTGGCTATATCTCTCTTCCTTTGTTCTTATTTTATTTTATTTGGTGGGCTCAAAATGTCAACATCTTTCAAGAAATTCAACCCCCTTCTGTGGTAGTTTCAACTTTAATTTCTAGAATCTCTTTGGAACACAAGTCAGAAGTCAAAAAATGAAAAAAAAGGAGTTTGTTTGCCTCATGTGGATGCGAGTATTCCTTGGGGTTATTTTGATGAGGCATCCCAAGTACATCCACCTTCTTGTGGTGCAGGGGCGGCCCTTTATATTTCAGCATCACACTTCTAAAATATCAAATACTCGCCTGGAAAAGGAACCAATATCAAGGAGGATATATCAACTTTATGGGACTTGTTATTCATCATGGACACTCTAAGATTGAGAAAAATAAAAATCATGGGTGATTCAAAAGCCACAGTTGATTGGGTGAGTCAGCGCATAAATATTTTGGTCTGAAAATTACAACCATTGCTGAAACAAAACAGGGATTTATTATCTTCTTTAGAATGGTTCTCCATCTCTCACATTTTCAGGGAGCTCAATACTTTGGAGGATGATCTATAAAAAGAGGCTCATCCTTCATATGATGGTGTTTTCTCTTTCCAAGATTTTTTGAACAACATCCATGAGATGGGATGACTTTTAGGCTATAGTATTTTTTAAGAGGAATAGTTTTTAATGATGTAAGACATGATAAGGATAAGGTTTGATATGAAGAGTATGGAGAGTTGTTTTGATACTGTAATGATATGAATGGACAAAAAATAGACATCAAATGAAATTCCTTATATGGACAACAATGTGTATATTTTATTTTATTTGAAATATAAGTTTTTTCTTTCTCAGAAAAAAGTTTAATGTGTATGAATGCTTAGAATTAAATGTGAAACCCCCTATAACATTAAAAGGAAATGAAAGAACAACTATTTCAAATGTATATCTCACAAGAAAAATTATTTCAAAGGAGTAGAACAAGACTTTACAAGTTTTTCAACTGGACTACATTGGAACACTTGATTGGAGGAAAGATATCAAAGAGCATTAACAAGGTGAGTTTTAAGAGGGGTCATGACTTTACCCCAAAATCTCAACATGGGTCATAGGTTTATGTGACATAGGCTACAATCAGAGCAATGACCTAACCATTACAATCAAAGGAAAGATATTTTGAATATTTTGACATTACCAAAACCCCCCAAGATCCTATGATATAGTTAGATTAAGAGTAAGAAATTATTAGTCATCGACATATTCTTGTTTGGGATGTGATGCTACCCTTATTCACATTTATTATTCTTATATGCGTATAAATTTTCCTCCAAACAAATGTGTCTTTAATTTATACATATATTCCTTTCGGTTTTACAACCCATGGATGATCCATGTTCCATGGAATTAGTTGGTTGATTAATGCCCATGCATCAAATTTCAACTTGAAAGAATGTGTTGGGGATGACACCCTTCTCTAGTCCCTCGGGGGCCAATATATATAACTATAGGGATCGTATCATGGTTAGAAGACTTGTACATGACATATGTGATTTGGAGGCAACATTTAAGGTCCAATCCCTAGGATTTTGGTTCTAAATCATGTCTTAGGAAAGGAGACCCTTCCTTGTGTTGTGTAAGGTACCATATGTATTATGCAGAGTAGAAACAAAATTGTTATAACAATTATCAATAGAAAGAGAAAAATATAGAACACAATGACACAATTGATTCCATAAATGATACCTTTATTATATTGATAGCCAAGTTCACTTGCCTCTTTGAGGGGAGAACCTCGAGCAGAGTAGAGATCAAATACAAAATGATTCTCAAGACAAATATATTCCATGCTTTCTACTCCTATTTATACTCAATCTTATAGAGAACATTCTAGAGGAAGATCTTTCTAGAAGTGGAACCTTCTACTAGCTATATTTACATTAGACATGTTCACATTATCACATAGTTCTTATTTACTAATTTTGGCCTTTATTACATAGAAAACATATTATTCTATCTACTTGAGGGGTTAGGGAGGTTAGGACCCTAACATGACATTCCCCTTGAAAAAACAACCTTGTCCTCAAGGATTAAGATAAGGAAATTGTTGTGGAATGACAGTCGGCTCCCATGTGTCATCCTCTAGTGGTGTATCCTTCCACTGAACTAAAACTTCCTTGATTGTTCACTAATGGAGATGAAGCTTGTGGTGGTCCAAGACTGCTTGGGGATGCAATCAAATAGAGCCTTCTTCATCCAATTCGGGGAGACTATTTGAGTCTGCAATATACCAGATGAATAATAATATGAGGAATGGAAATATTTAGCAAGAAGTAATGGAACAATAAGATTATAGATAGATCATTACTAGAATAACACCAGAAAGAGAAATGTTCACTTGCCTCTTCAAGAGGGAAATCTCTAGCAGAGCTTAGATCTATTACAATAATCTCCAAGACAAAAATATCCAATACCTCATGTTGGCGTCAGAAGTCACTCCTGGATTGCTTGCAGGAGTAGAGCCCAACGCCCATAAGTTTTTATGTCACGATTTAATAAATGGGGGTGGTCGAATGGAAAGAGACCCAAGAAAGCAGCATTGACACAGGAACCAGGGTTTGGTATGTAGAAAGCAAGGGAGGTCTTGATCCAACTTCTGCCAGTAACTTGATTAAAGGGTGGTAGATGGAAGACTTGTAAGAAGGGTGAGCAAGAATGCCTCGGGCAATAGTGTAATGATCCCAAGCCAAATTCTGGCTATGAATCACTAACTACCACTGATTTTTCAATGTGCAGGTGTTTATTGAGTTATTAAATGGATACAAGATTCATTCAACACATAAAGATCCTCATACATTCAAGATATAGAAGCACAAGCAAAGATCTGACCCTTTTATTATAAGCAATGTAGCATCAATACAATAGATGGCCGATCTGGCATAAACCTCAGATGGTCGTACAAAAAATAGATATGAGCTGCTAAAAAATGCTCCCGTCAATACAAAAGAAGCCTCTAAAGGCTATATAAGTAATGAATACCAGTACCAAGCAAATTTGAATGTCAAACTCTCCAACTAGAGAGTGCCACACTCCAAGTGGGGACTGGAGCCTTCAATAATTTGACCCTAATGAAAGAACACTCCAAATGAGCCCAAACTCGGTCAAGTAATAGATCAGGGTAGTGGGATCCTCCTCCTAAAGTTTTGAACCCAACGTCCAATGCAAACCTCTCCAACTACGAAATCTTCTAAGAGAGTTGTGCCCTCCTGAATAGCTCAATCGAACCCTCCTCAATGGTAAGGTGCGCCCTTGTTGAAAATTCCCCAACAGTATGGCCCTACTATATTATGAAGCTCTAGAAGGAGATATGCTGAGAGTAGAATGGTGTGAAGGAATATTTCATCCCCGAGACCAAGTTGTGGAACAAGGTGAGTGGATATTTCACCACTGAGTTGCTCACAAGGGTTTGTACAGCAAACCCCCAAACTAAATGCTCAAGAACACTAACAAGAAATGTACCAAAATCTGAATGCCTAATAGGTGTGCCCTAGCCTCTTACTTATACTTTTCCTTCTAATCCTCTGTTGAGTTAAGTTAACTCCCAGGGTTAACTTCTATGCTTCTGTTGAGTTATCTTTCCCTCCTTTTATCCTTTCCCTTTATCAAGTCAACTTAAAAATATAACTTTAATCTAGTTGACCTCCCCCCTCAGTGTGAGACTATGACCTAGTGGGGGTGCCCAAGCCACTGAGTCTCCTCATCACCTCCCTAAGAGGTGGGGGACATTACAGTCTCCCCTACTTGAAATTTATTGTCCTCAAGAAATTCCAAACCTGCATCTCATATCATCTGTTCACTCTCCCAAGTGGCATCCTCAATGGGCAAGTCTTTCCACCTGATTAGATACTCCTTGATGCTTCTCTTTCAGAGATTCTTTTCTTAAACCTCCAATATCTCTTCCGAAACCAACATCAGCTGACCTTCTTCGTCCATGGGAGGTAGTATCTCAATGGGGTGGATGTGTTGGCCGATAACCTTCTTTAGGCAAGATACATGGAAGGCATTGTGTATCCGACTTCCTGGTGGAATCTCTAACTCATAAGCCATGGCCCCTATCTTTCTGATGACTTTGTAGGGCCCAAAGAAACATGGTTGTAGTTTTTCTGCTCCACTTCTTTTAATTAAGTCCTGTCGGTAAGGTTGGAGTCTCAAATAAACCAAGTCACCTACTTCAAAAGTGCGCTCCATTCTGTGTTTGTCTGCCTGGACCTTCTACTAATACTGTGCCCTCTGTAAATGATCCTTCAACTCCCAGAGAATGTCCTGGCTCTGTTGTACCCAATCCTGCACCATGGGTGCCCTACTGTCCCCAAAGGCAATCTCCACAAAGGAAAGGGGATCATAGCTATATAAAGCTCTGAATGGTGTCATGCCTATGGATACATGATGGGTGGTGTTGTAGCAATATTCTCCCAAGTGCAACCATCTGACCCATGCTTTCTGTTGTCCTGCTACGTAATTTATGAGGTAACCTTCCACCCATTTGTTGACTATTTCAGTATGACCATCTGTCTGAGGGTGATAGCTAGTACTAGGAGTCAGTGCCATACCCACTAATCTGAACAACTCCTACCAAAAGGTACTCATGAATCTGTTGTCCCTGTCACTGATAATGGTCTTGGGTAGGCTGTGTAGTTTGAACACCTCTCTGAAAAATAATTTGGCCACCTGTGCTACACTGAAGTCTATGGCTATGGGAAAGAAGTGCTCAAACTTCGTCAACCTGTCTACCACCACAAAAATGCACTCCTTCCCCTGTGCTCTAGGCAAACTGGCGATGAAATCCATGGATATACTTTCCCACTTGTGCTCTGGAATGGGTAGGGGCTACAACAGTCCTGCAGGGTGCGTGTGCTCATCCTTGTTTTCCTGGCATGTAGTGCACTCTTTGACATGCTTGATCACATCCTCCTTGAGGCCTTTCCATGCAAACCTCTCTCTCACTTGTTTGTACATCTTACTAGTGCCCTGATGTCCTGCTACGGGTGAGTTATAACATGCATGCATGATCTTAGCTTTGAGAGCTGATCCAGGAACTAAGAAGATTCAGCCATTGTAATAAATGAGGTCCTTCATGACCCTGAAGTTGTCATCCTATATTTGTCCATCCAACAGTTGACAAGCGAACTGATCCTTTGCATATTCCGCTATCAAGTGATCCTTCCAGTCAACTAACATACCGAACATGGAAAAAATGGATGGCCTCCTGGATAATGCATTGGCTACTGCGTTGTTCTTCCCTTTGATGAATTCAATGTCGAAGTCATAGGCCTATATTTTGCTTACCCATTTTTGTTGTCTTTCATTCAAATCCTTCTACTCCAATAGATATTTAAGACTGTTATGGTCTGATTTGACCACAAACCTTGCACCTACCAAATATTGCCTGAATTTGGCTAGTGCATGCATGATAGCTAGCATTTCTTTGTTGTAGATGCTGTAAAGTAGTTCAGGACCCATGAGTTTCTGAATTTCATAGGCAAGGGGGTTCCTATTCTGCATCAACATGGCCCCTATACCTTCCCCCAAGGCATCACACTCCAAGGTGAAGGGTATGCTGAAATCTGGAAGAGCTAAAATTGGGCAGGTGCTCATGACTTCTTTCATTCTCTCCATCATGGCTTGGGCCTCGTCATTCCATTTGAAGGACCCCTTTTTGGTCAAGTCAGTCAAGGGTGCGCACAGTTGAGAAAACCCTTTGACAAATTTCTTGTAGTATGTGCATAGGCCCAGGAATCCCTTCAATTCCGTGAGTGTCTTCGGAGTAGGCCATTCTCTAATGGTTGTTATTTTCTCCTGGTGTACCTGTACCCCTTTTGCCCCTATGATGTGTCCCAAGTAGAGCACCTCTGTCATCCCAAACTCACACTTGGATTCCTTGGTGTATAGTGACTGTTCTTCCATGATTGACAGGATTTGGTCCACATGTCGAAGGTGTTCCTCCCAGGTCTTGCTGTAAATGAGAAAGTCATCAAAGAATACCAACAAGTGCTTCCTCAGCTGTTTGTTGAACACATGGTTCATGCAGGACTGAAATGTGGCTGGGGCATTGGTTAACCCAAAGGGCATTACCAAAAATTTGTAATGGTCGTAGTGACACCTAAAGGCTATTTTTGAGATGTCTTCCTCCCTCATCTTGATTTGATGGTAGCCCGAACGAAGGTCAATTTTTGTGAAATAGATAGCTCCATGCAGCTCATCCAGCAACTCATCAATCCTGGTTATGGGGTACCTATTTTTGATTGTCTTTTTATTCAAAGCCCAGAAGTCAATGCACATTCTCATCGTTCCATCCTTCTTCTTAACCAAGACTACTAAAGAAGCAAAAGGGCTTGAACTCGACCTGATGTGTCCCATGTCTAGAATCTCTTTTATGGCCTTATCTATCTCATCTTTCTACTTCTTAGGATGCTTATAGGGTATGGTGATAACAGGTTTAGCCCCTGCTTCTAGCTCGATGATGTGCTCAAACCCCCTGTCTGGTGGCACACATGGAGGAATTGGCCTAAACACCTTATGGTGCCTATCAAGGATTCTTTTAATCTCTAGTGTGTAGTGCACCTTTCCCTTCTCATCCACCCATGTTGAGATCTTGCATTCTGCTGCGTATACGATTTCTTCCCTTATGAAGATGGCTTCCATCCTCTTGGTCGTGACCACTTTGGCAGAGTTACCTATCATGCCTTTGAGCACAACCTTTCATCCTCCTTCCTCTACAAAGGACATTTCCATGGTCTTGTAATTGGTGGTGATGGGTCCTAAAGTGCTAAGCCACTGCACCCGTAGGATGATGTTGGTATCGAGAAGATCCATCACATACACATCCTGAACTAACTCATGCCTTCCCAAGGTAAGTTTCATACCTGGTATGTATCTGTCATAGGGCATAGTACTCCTGCCTGCTACCTCCACTTTGAATCCTTCAAACTCTACTGTAGGTATGTGCGTCCTCTTTAGTAATGTTGCATCAATGAAATTGTGGGAAGATCCTCCATCAATCAGAACCGAGAATCTCTGTCCTTGCAAGACCCCTCTCATCCTGAAGGTGTTGAACTTGGGTACCCCACTGATAGATGCCAAGGTAGCCTTCTCTCTAGCCGCACAATCAAGTTCTGGAACCTCCTCTTCTACTGTCTTTGAAGTTTCAGCCTCAATGTTTTGTATCTAACCATACTCTTCCTCCTCTTCATTGTCCGAGGTAACTTCTATATAGTGAACTTGGCCACGTCCCATGCACTTATGTGATGGATTCCACAGTTCTTTGCAAGTGAATCAGAGTTGCTTTCTCCTCAGTTCCCTTCTGGTGTTGTCATCTATCCTACCACGGCCCATGTCAAACCCTTTAGGGTCACGTCCTCCCTGATTCATTGGGGGTCTCTGATCTCTTCCTCCACTCTTAAGAGGTGGTCTGGGTATGAATTTAGGCTTCACAGTTGGTCCCAAATCCCTTGTCTTCCAAATGGACTCCTATAGGTTTTTTGGTTTAAAGGCCTTCACCGAACCCTTCAAGGGTTCCATCAACCCTTCTGTGAAAAGAATCATGAGCCTGGTCGGGGACATATCCTGTACCATAACTGCCAACTTCTGAAATTCATCAATATATACTTTAGCTATACCTGTTTGCTTGAGTTGGGTGAGCTCCCCAAAATGCAGCTCAGGATCTCCTTGATCAAATCTATCAATGAGCTTCTGGGTGAATTCTGTATAGGATACAATCTGATTGTGGCCAAGTGTGGTGAGTCTGTGATACCACCAGTCATGAGCCTTTCCATCCTAGTACATCGTGGAAAACTTTATGGCCTCCATCTCCCTCATGGGGTTGAGCTGTAAGTAGGTATCCAACTTTTGTACCCAAGACTGTGTTGTCATCTTGGTCGTACCATCAAAGCATGGAATTTCTATCTTCCCTGCTCTGTGTTCAAACTCAATACTACCCCTGTGGTTTGTCCTAGGTTGATTTCTGAACCTGAGTTGGCAATACTGATCTAGGGACATCTTTTTTTGGACCTTCATATCCAAACTGTAGTATTCTTTGGTACTCCTTTCCATTTGTTCCACAAATTATTTTACCTGTTCATGTTGCCCTTGCTCATCTGTGAATGTGGGCATGTAAGGTCTAGGGTTAGCTCTGCTACCTGAATGTCGACCAAGCTGATCATCTATGAACGTAGGTATGTATCATCTCTGATTGACCCTGCTACCCATCTAACCCTAGGCCGTGTCTCCGTCCAGAATTCCTTCAGATCTAACTACTTTCTCTGGATTATACCTGATCTCCTCATGGATTTCCCTGGATCCACCAGCTTCCTTATTCCCATATGTATCAGGGTTCTTCCCTTGATGGGATATTTTCATCAGAAGCTCATTTAGCCTGGATTGATTCTTGTTCATTATCTGCAGGTTCCTGTCAACCCTCTTCAAAGTTTCAGAGAGTTCGGCCTGTCCCCTTCTGCTGGTTTCATGGTACTCGACCAAATGTTGGACCAATGTGTTTTCCATGCGGTTGACGAATTGTTGGAATTTGTCAAACTCTGCTGCTATGAGAGCCAAACCTAGAGGCTCATGGTCATCCCCTGACCCTTCCATTTCGGCCTTTGTTTCGCTGCTCGGTTTCATCCTTCTACCCATGAGAGCACCACTATACCTCTGTATGCGTTGATCCTTCCACAGGTTTGGGGGGAATCGAAGCTCTCATACCACTGTAATGATCCCAAGCCAAATTATGGCTAGGAATCACTAACTACCACTAATTTGTTGATGTGTAGGTGTTTATTGAGTTATTAAATGCATACAAGATTCATTCAACACATAAAGATCCTCATACATTCAAGATATAGAAGCACAAGCAAAGATCTGACCCTTTTATTATAAGCAATGTAGGATCAATACAATAGATGGCCGATCTGGCATAAACCTCAGATGGCTGTACAAACAATAGATATGAGCTGCTACAAAATGCTCCCGTCAATACAAAAGAAGCCTCTAAAGGCTGGATAAGTAATGAATACCAGTACCAAGCAGATCTGAATGTCAAACCCTCCAACTAGAGAGTTCCACGCTCCAAGTGGGGACTGAAGCCTTCAATAATTCAGCCCTGATGAAAGAACGCTCCAAATGAGCCCAAACTCGATCAAGTAATAGATCAGGGTAGTGGGATCCTCCTCCTAAAGTTTTGAACCCAACGTCCAATGCAAACCTCTCCAACTGCGGAATCTTTTAAGAGAGTTGCGCCCTCCTGAATAGCTCAATTGAACCCTCCTCAATGGTATGGTGCGCCCTTGTTGGAAATTCCCCAATAGTATGGCCCTGCTGTCTTATGAAGCTCTAGAAGGAGATATGCTGAGAGTAGAATGGTGTGGACGAATATTTCATCCCTGAAACCAAGCTGTGGAACAAGGTGAGTGGATATTTCACCACTGAGTTGCTCACAAGGGTTTGTACAGCAAACCCCCAAACTAAATGCTCAAGAGAACTAACAAGAAATGTACCAAAATCCGAATGCCTAATAGGTTCGCCCTAGCCTCTTACTTATACTTTTCCTTCTAATCCTCTGTTGAGTTAATTTAACTCCCAGGGTTAACTTCTATGCTTCTATTGAGTTATCTTTCCCTCCTTTTATCCTTTTCCTTTCTCAAGTCAACTTAAAAATATAACTTTAATCTAGTTGACCTCCCCCCTTAGTGTGAGACTATGACCTAGTGGGGCTGCCCAGGCCACTAAGTCTCCTCATCACCTCCCTAAGAGGTGGGGGACATTACAAATAGGTGTTCAAAAGCTTGAGGAAGAAAAACTCAGAGGCCAAGATCCTCTTGGTCCAGAGTTTCAAGGAGTTGAAGGGTGACTCAACTAGATCCTCCAATTCCAAGCCATTCCAGCACCGAGAAAACACAAGAACTGATTAGAAACACTGCGACTGTTGCAGTGATCCAACCTACATCATCCTACAATAGCGCAACTCGACTGTATCCTCTAATTCTGAGTTGTTCTAACAAAGTAAACAAAGAGATGGAAAAAGAGGCTGACATCCATAAAGTAAGAAGTCTCAAATGCCTTATACATTAACCAGAGTGACCAGTGCTTCATCAAAACTTACAGAACGGGAGCCTAGCTCATCCATCGAACCCTACAAAAATGGTGAAAACACCTACATATACTCAAAACAACAACAACCACAAAAACAAGATGCTGCATTAAAAACATTGCATCTGCATTGCTTCTAGCAGCCTGCCCATGCAGGATCAGGACGATCGTGCACCTATGACAGATGCCATCAGATTTTAGACTGTCCTTCTGCAAGTGAGTCGGCATGAATTAGTCATTTTCTAGACCTTCCTCTTTATGGCGGAGATGACGCTCAACCACCAGTAACAACAGCCATAACTGCATTCTTGGGACTAGGGACGACCTTGGTCAACTCTACCTTCTGGGACGTGGAGGTCTCCAAATGGTGCCACCTGGATCAACTGAATGGTCTTGCTTCATTGGACGGCTATGTAGGGACCCAAATGGCGGGTTTGGATGAGGG
>JZKD02S2181774.1:177471-189002 GCA_000966675.3 Picea glauca
GGGAGGGGGCCCCATGTTTGTTAAAGGAAGAACGGTTGAGGGGGGCTGGAATCATCTGAGCATGGTTGATCTAGGTGCTCTGATCTCGGCCATTGGAAAGGTGTGCGCCTGATTCTGGACCCCCCGATTAAAGTTAGAAAGGAAAAGGGGGTCCGAAATAGAGCGTCAGCCGTCGATCTAGGCACTCTGATCTTTGCCGTCGCAAAGGTGCGCATCCAATTCCGGAACCCCCCCCCCTCCGCTTAAGGGTAGAATGGCGGGGGGGGCTGAAATCCTATCCTGACCGTAGATCTGGGCATATAGATCCTGGCCACCCAGATCTACTTGCCACTTATCTCAGCGTATATTTGTGCCTTGACTTAGGGTAAGTGGGTTTTTACCCCACTTCACCCCCTTGCGAGAAATATCGATAACATTAGGCTCCATGGGGGATAGATTCATCCCTATGATGATCTAAGAACTCATTCCGTAGCTTCAGTGCCTTGCTGTTGGGCTATGGGGTCAAGCTCAAAACATCTCACTGCTAAAAATACAGGCCAAAAAGTAAAGCAAAACAAACAAAGCTACATGCTCCAATGAGATTATTTATGTACAGTCCTAATGCTAATAAAATATTTCACATGGGGCTAGGTGAAAGAAGACTTCCACCATAGCCATTTGAGCAACTTCTTGGATAGAAGCTCCTTCCTTCTGTCAGTGATCACAAACAGTTGATGTAACCGTGACAGTAGAACGGTTACACTCTTCAACTTCTCCTTACAAGCTAAAGTTGAGATGGGATATGGTGGCTCCAAAGGATAAGGGAAATGCCACTCCATGTATTTGCTGATAGGGTCATCGAATGAGTGGCCAATTCTAGAAAATTGGTGAGAAACAGCCTCTTCTGCTACACAGTTGTTCACATGCGGCCAAATATCTCTGATAAGCATAGGCGGGTGAATAACTGAAGTAGGCTCGCTGATCTCAAGTGGTGGCTGCTGACTGACTGGCTCTGAACAAAGGGCAGACTGCTCCTCTATTTCTTTTTCCTCTTTTTGGCTCTTCCCCAGGTCAGATTCATATTCATCATAAACAGGCCCCCCAGGTAAATTCTTCTCTTCCTCATACTACTCAGCGTCTCCTGAAAGACTGAGATGGCTAATTTCCTCGTGATAATTTTCCTTAGTGAGCAGAGGAAAAGGTTATGCGACCTGCTCTTGGAAATCTAGCATATCAAGCTCAGACTCTGATTCGTAACTGTCATAAGTGGGTTGGCTGCTCTGATCAACAAAAGGTGATGTGGGGTTCTGCTGCTCCTCTTCCAGATAATCATCAAAGTCATGGAGGAACAAAGCTTCTCCCACTTGTAGAAATGAAACTATCCCCTACTCCTCCATTTCGACCCCGAATGTAAACACATCGTGGGAAATCTCGTGAAGGAAAAGAGAAATGTTAGCATCAGATGTCACTCCTGGATTGCTTGCAGGAGCATAGCCCGACGCCCATCAGTTTTTATGTCACAATTTAATAAATGGGGGTGGTCGAATGGAAAGAGACCCAGGAAATCAACATTGACACAGGAACCAGGGTCTAGTATGTAGAAAGCAAGGGAGGTCTTGATCCAACTTCCATCAGTAAGTTGATTAAAGGGTGGTAGATGGAAGAATTGTGAGAAGGGTGAGCAAGACTAACTCGGGAAACAAGCCTTCGGAAGCCCGAGGAAGGAAAACTTAGAAGACAAGATCCTCTTGGTCTAGATTTTCAAGGAGTTGAAGGGTGACTCGACTAGATCCTCCAATTCCAAGCCATTCCAGCGCTGAGAAAAAACAAGAACTGATTAGAAAATTTGCGACTGTTGTAGTGATCCAACCTACATCATCCTACAACAATGCAACTTGATTGGATCCTCCAATTCCGAGTTGTTCTAACACAGTAAACAAAGAGATGGAAAAAGAGGCTAACATCCATAAAGTAAGAAGTATCAAATGCCTTATACATTAACCAGAGCGACTAGCGCTTCATCAAAACTTACAGAATGGGATCCTATCCCAACCATCGACCCCTACAAAAATGGCAAAAATGCCTACATATACTCAAAACAACAACAACAACAAAAACAAGATGCTGCATTAAAAACATTGTGTCTGCATGGATTCTATCAACCTACCCATGCAGACTTAGGATGATCATGCACCTATGACAGATTCCATTAGATTTTAGATTGTCCTTCTGTAGGTGAGTCATCGTGAATTAGTCCTTTCCTGGACCTTCTTCTTTATGGTGGAGATGACGCTCAACCACCAGCAACAACCACCATAACTGCATTCTTGGGACTGGGGATGACCTTGGTCAAGTATTCCTTTTGGGATGTGGAGGTCTCCAAATGGTGCCACCTGGATCAACTGAATAGTCTTGCTTCATTGGATGGCTGTGCGGGGACCCAAATGGCAGGTTTGGGCGAGGGTGTGATGACATGGACACTACGGAGGGGATAGCGGGGAATGGGAGGTGTGGCCCCAACCAAGGAGGGGCCATGTGGGTGGACGAGAGGGGAGATGGATAGATGTAGGAGGATGAGGGGGGGGGCAAAAGGAAGTGTGTCATGTCGTGTGGTGAAGTGGAGAATAGGTGGCAGGGGATAGGTGGCTCGGAAGGCGACACGACGGGAGGGGGACCCATGTTTTTTAAAGGCATAACAGTTGAGGGGGGACAGAATCATCTGAGCGCCATTGATATGGGTGCTCTGATCTCAGTTGTTGGAAAGGTGCACATATGATTCTAGACCCCCCCTGATTAAAGGTAGAAAGGAGAAGGGGGTCCGAAATGGAGCCTCAACCATCGATCTGGGCACTCTGATCTCGGCCGTTGTAAAGGTGCGTGCCCGATTCCGGACCCCCCCTCCCCCTCCGCTTAAAGGTAGAATCACGGGGGGGCTCTGGAATCCTATCCTGACCGTAGATCTGGGCGTGTAGATCCTATCTTCCTAGATCTACTCGCCACTTATCTCAGCGTATATTTGCACCCCGACTTAGGGTAAGTGGGTTTTTACCCCGCTTCACCCCCTTGCAAGAAATGTTGCTAAAATTAGGCTCCATGGGGGATAGAGTCATCCCTGTGATTCTCTAAGAAATCATTCCGCAGCTTCAGTGCCTTACTGTTGGGATATGGGATCAAGCTCAAAACATCCCGTTGCTAAAAATACAGGCCAAAAAGTAAAGAAAAACAAACAAAGCTACATGCTCCAAGGAGCTTATTTATGTACATTCCTAATGCTAATAAAATATTTCACATGGGGCTAGGTGAAAGAAGACTTCCACCATAGCCATTCGAGCAGCTTCCTGGATAGAAGCTCCTTCCTTCTGTCAGTGATCACAAATAGTTGATGTAACTGTGACAGTAGAACGGTTACACTCTTCAACTTCTCCTTACAAGTTGAAGTTGATATTGGATATGGAGGCTCCAAAGCATAAGGGAAATGCCACTCCATGTATTCGCTGTCAGGGACATTGAATGAGTGGCCAATTCCAAGAAATTGGTGACAGATAACCTCTTCTGCTACACAATTGTTCACATGCAGCCGAATATCTCTGATAAGCACAGGTGGGTGAATAACTGAAGTAGGCTCGCTGATCTCAGGTGGTGGCTGCTCACTGACTGGCTCTGAACAAAGGGCAGACTGCTCCTCTGGTTCTTTTTCCTCTTCTTGGCTCTCCCCTGGGTCAGATTCGTATTCATCATAAACAATCCCCCCAGGTAAATTATGCTCTTCCTCGTACTGTTCAGCGTCTCCTGAAAGACTCAGATGGTTGATTTCCTCGTGGTAATTTTCCTTAGTGAGAAGAGGACAAGGTTCTACGACCTGCTCTTGGAAATCCAACATATCAAGATCAGACTCTAATTCATAACTATCATAAGTAGGCTGGCTGATCTGATCAGCAAAAGATGATGTGGGGTTCTACTGCTCCTCTTCTAGATAATCATCAAATTCGGGGGGGAACAGAGCTTCTCCAACTTGAAAAAATGGAACTATCCCCCGCTCCTCCATTTCGACCCTGAATGTAAACACATTGTGGGAAATCTCATGAAGGAAAAGAGAACAATCCTCTTCCATAACTACCTCTTCATCATTTTGATCTGAGACAACAAGCTCATCGGGGGCAGATGTTAATGCGTTTACAAAATCTTCAATAATCTCCTTGAAAGAGCCATCTAGAACATCTGCCTTGGAGACTAGAAAATCCTCCCCATTGTCCTTAGATTCCAACTTTTCACGTTGGGAAACGGGAGGTATCGCCTGCTCCATTAGTTCACGTAGAGCATCTTCTTCCAAGGCTAGACAATCCTTTACACAGTCTTCAGACTTCAACTTTTTTAATTGGGTAGAGAGATGTTTCACCTACTCCATCAGCTCACTCAGGGTATCTTCTTCCTCCCTGGGATATTCATCACTTCCATAACCCTCCTCTGATGCAGATGAATGGGGAGGAAAAAGGAATGATTTCTGATCCAGGTCGTCAAGATCATCCTCACAGCCTATGTCAGAAATAGATTCATTTTGTACAGAGTTGTGGTATCCCTCACCACAGTTATGACAAGTTAACTCGGAGGGATAAAACTCCTAACAATAGGAAATGAAAGATGCATGAAACTCTGAGAGTGAAGAAATTCTAGCAGGGGGTAAAGAATGATACCATTTACGTGCATCCCCTGCTAACGAGAACATGAACATTTTCAATAATACATCCTCATGATGTATCTCCCACTGACGCATGAATTCATGAAACTCACTGAGGTGCTAAGCAGGGTTTTCATCTTCACATTTTCCAAATATGGGAAAATAATCGCCCCATTCATGCAGAGAAGGGACAACATTAGGAAAACTAGGAATAACAGAAAAATTAAAAGGAGCAAACCTGGGAGCTAGAATTTTCTCCATATCGAACCAGTAGAGTCACTAATCGATCCTCAAATCATGGAGTCATCGAATGAAGGATGCGCAACTTCAAATATTCCTGGTCCTTGTTCACCACCAAAGGCCAGATCTCAACATTTTCGTTACTCTAGAAAACTTCCGAGGTTAAGAAGGTAGATGCATGAAACCTTCTCAAGAAAGCTCCTCGAGGTGAGCTTTCAAGTGTTCTAACAATAGCCACAGCTGAAACAGTGAAGTGGAAACAATGGAGTCTCCACAGTGGAGTCGCCAGGTGCACAGTAGAAACCTTGGAGGGCTCTGATGTCTGATGCACCTTCAGAATCAGAGGCTCAATGTCATTCAATCCCGAGGAAAATTTTCAACTTTGTCCCCAGCAATGGCGCCAGAAATGTTTGCATCAGAAGTCACTCCTAGATTGCTTGCAGGAGCAGAGCCCGACACCCATCAATTTTTATGTCACGATTTAAAAAATGGGGCTGGTCGAATGGAAAGAGATCCAAGAAAGCAACATTTTCACAGGAACCAGGGTCTGGTATGTAGAAAGAAAGGGAGGTCTTGATCCAACTTCAGTCAGTAAGTTGATTAAAGGGTGGTAGATGGAAGACTTGTGAGAAGGGTGAGAAAGACTACCTCGGGAAACAAGCCTTCAAAAGCCTGAGGAAGAAAAACTCAGAAGCCAAGATCCTCTTGATCTAGAGTTTCCAGGAGTTGAAGGGTGAATCGACTGGATCCTCCAATTCCAAGCCATTCTAGCACTGAGAAAACACAAGAACTGATTAGAAATGCTACGAATGTTGTAGTGATCCAACCTACATCATCCTACAACAGTGCAACTCGACTGGATCCTCCAATTCTGAGTTGTTCTAACATAGTAAACAAAGAGATGGAAAAAGAGGATGACATCCATAAAGTAAGAAGTCTCAAATGCCTTATACATTAACCAAAGCGACCAACGCTTCATCAAAATTTACAGAACAGGAGCCTAGCTCAACCATCGACCCCTACAAAAATGGTAAAAATGCCTACTCAGGATGATCATGTGCCTATGAAAGATGCCATCATATTTCAGACTGTCCTTCTGCAGGTGAGTCAACGTGAATTAGTCATTTTCCGGACCTTCCTCTTTATGGCGGAGATGACACTCAACCACTAGCAACAACCACCATAACTGCATTCTTGGGACTGGGGATGACCTCTGTCAACTCTACCTTCTGGGACGTGGAGGTCTCCAAATGGTGCCACCTGGATCAACTGAACAGTCTTGATTCATTGGATGGCTATGCGGGGACCCAAATGGTAGGTTTGGACGAGGGTGCGATGACATGGACACTGCGGAGGGGATGGTGGGGAACAGGAGGTGTGGCACTGATCGTGGAAGGGCCATGTGGGTGGACAAGAGGGGAGATGGATAGATGTAGGAGGACAAAGGGGGGGCACAAAAGGAAGCGGGTCATGTCGTGTGGTGAAGTGGAGAATAGGTGGTAGGGGAGAGGCAGCTCAGAGGGCGACACGATGGGAGGGGGACCCACATTTGTTAAAGGCAGAATGATTGAGGGGGGCCAGAATCATCTGAGTGCCATTGATCTGGGCGCTCTAATCTCGGCCGTTGGAAAGGTGCGCACTCGATTATGGACCCCCCCCCTTGATTAAAGGTAGAAAGGAAAATGGGGGTCCAGAATGGAGCCTCAACTGTTGATTTGGGCACTCTGATCTCGACCATCGGAAAGGTGCACACCCAATTCTAGAACCCCCCCCCCCGTCCACTTAAAGGTAGAATGGCGGGGGGGGGGCTCCAGAATCCTATCCTGATCGTAGATCTAGGCGCGCAGATCCTAACCGCCCAGATCTGCTCGCCACTTATCTCAGCGTATATTTGCACCCCAACTTAGGGTAAGTGGGTTTTTACCCCACTTCACCCGCTTGCGAGAAATGTTGCTAACACCTCCTATTCTTATTTATAATAATTCTACCTTCTAAGGAAACTTCTAGAGGAAGATCTTTCTAGAAGTGGAATCTTCTATTAGGTTTTCTTACATTGACTTATTCTCTTTTATTTATTAGGAATTATTAACTATTGTTGACCTTTATTACATAGAAAACATATCCTACTAACTAATGACCCATGAAGAGGGGTTGGCTCGTATCCTAACATGCCCTCCCCCTTTAAAATCAGCCTTGTCCTCAAGGATGAAGGTGAGAAAATTCTTGGAGTATGGTCGTTGGTTCCCAAGTCGCGTCCTCTGATGATGTGTCCTTCCACTTGATCAACGCTTACTTGATAGTTCTGCCACACAATTGACATTCACGGGAGTTGAGGTTTGCTTTTGGTTGGACCCAAAGGGATCCTTATTCATCCAATTCCAGAAGGATGGTTTGGAGCCTGCAATTATGCCCGACCACTTTTTTCAAATAGGAAACATGGAACACCAGATGGATTTTAGAAGTAACTGGAAGGGACAATTTGTAGGACACTGAACCAATATGATTGATGAGATGGTAGGGCCCATAAAAATTGTGTTCCAACTTTTGATGTCCCTGGGATTTGAGAGATGCTTGTTTGTAATATTGGATCCTGAGAAACACCTGATCACCTTTCTGAAAAACCCTTTCTGAATGATACTGGTCCACTTGTTGCTTCATGTGATTTTGGGCGATGTGGAGGTTATCCTTTAGAGCCTTTAGGGTGGTTGTGTGAACTTGCAGCATTGTATCAATAGATTGGACCTTTGATGTGCCTGAAATATAGGTAGTGACTATAGGTGGGAGTTGGCCATACACTACTTCATATGGGGTCATTTTAGTGGTTGTATGAGAGGAAGTATTGTACCACCATTCTGCCAAGGCAAGCCATTGTACCCACAGGTGTTGTTTATCTGAAGAAAAACACTGCAAGTAGGTTTCCAAAAACAAATTACCACTTTCGGTTGGTCGTTAGAGTAGGGGTGATAGGATGTGCTCATGTTTTGTTGGGTGCCCTGGAATTTAAATATCTCTTGCAAAAATGTGCTGGTGAAAGTTGGGTCATGATCAAATATAATAGAGGTGGGCATTCCATGTAACTTGAAAATCTAATCAAGGGAAACCTTTGCTACTAGTTCCGATGTGAAAGGGTGAGATAAGGCACAAAAATGAGCATACTTGGAGAGGCAATGAACCACCACCATGATGACAAACTTATTCCTAGCTTTAGGAAGGCCCACTATAAAGTCCACAGAGATGTATGTCCACATAGAAGCTAGAATGGGTAGGGTTTGTAGTGTTCCTTGAGACTTGATAGTTTCACCTTTATTACATTGGCACACCTCACATTCGGTGACCAAGTGAAGGATATCCTTCTTCATTCCTTCCCAGAAAAAAAGAACAATGAGCACAAGCGTAGGTCTTTTGGAAGCCCAAGTGACCTGCAATAGTTGATGAGTGCAACTCATTTAAGAGTCATAGCTTGATTTCTAAAGAGGGTAATACAATGAGGAGATCCTTATATCTGAGAATATTTTCCTACCAAGTGTATCTGATGGGAGGATTAGGGTCCTCCAGAAGGCATTGAATTATCCTGGAAGGAGTCAGGTGTGTTATCCACTCTTGGCATACTTATTCAATCCAATCATGGACCGGTAAGGATAAGGCAAGGAGGGAGTCATGCTCCTCATGTTGTCTTGAAAATGCATGAGTTATTATATTGTATTTTCCCTTTTTATATATGATTTCATAATCATAACCCAAAATTTTGGTCAACCGCTTGTTTTGTTCTTGGGAAGATAACCATTGCTCCAAAAAATACTTTAGACTAAGGTGATTTGTTTTGATTTGAAAATGACACCCCAAAATATATCGCCTCCATGTGTGCACCACATGGAGAATGGCCATAATTAATTTTTCATACGTAGATATTCCCAGATTATGGCCACTCTTTGCTAGTAAAGGCCACATGTTGACCATCTTGTGTGATCATTGCACCTATACCAATGCCATAAGTATATGATTCCACTAGAAAGGTTTTGTTGAAGTCAGGAGATGCTAGGATAGGCGTAGTGCACATGGCCCTCTTTAAATATATGAAGGCCTGCTTAGAAACTGGTGTCCAATGAAATGCATTCTTCTTAAGAAGGTCAGTCAAGGGCTTAGTAGTTTTTCCATAATGGTGAAAAAAATTCATGTAGTATCTTGTGAGATCGAGAAAACCCCTTAATCAATTTAAGGTCACGGGTCACAACCACTCCTGCATAAATTGTATCTTTCTAGGGTCCACTTTTACCCCTTCTCGACCTACAATATGTCCCAATTATTCCACTTCACTAGCCCTAAAGGAACATTTGGTATTTTTGATGAAAAATTGGTTGTCCTACAGCAAGTGAAGGACTTTGTCCACATGAAGAATATGGCTATCCCAAGTGTGGTTATATATGAGGATGTGTGGTGGCTATCGAAGAAAAACAGGACAAAATTTCGAAGGTAAGGTTTCAATATTTTATTCATGAGACTTTGGAAGGTGTATGGGGCATTGGAAATCCCAAAAGGCATGACCAAGAATTCATAATGCTCTTCATGATTTCAGAAAGAAGTCTTCGGAATATCTTCCTCCTTCATTTGGATCTGGTGATAACCGGAGTGAAGGTATAATTTGGTGAAGACATAGGCACCTTGGAGTTCATCCAACAGATCATCAATGACAGGAATGGGAAACTTATATTTGATGGTTAGTTTATTCAAGGAACTAAAATAGGGACACATGTGCCAAGTAACTTATTTCTTTAATACCATCACCACAGGAGAAGAATATGGGTTGGTACTAGGGCGAATTACCCCTGCCTCCAGGAATTCTTGTACCATTTTTCTATTTCATTTTTTTAAGAAAATGGATACCTGTAGGGACATACATTGGGGGGTTGACTTCCCATGATGAGAGGGATTCTATGATCATGCTCACCCCTAGAAGGAGGTAAGTATGTTGGAACTTTAAAGACGCTGGGGTACTTATCCGATATTAATTGCAGGATAGGAGGGACTATGGAAGAGGCCTGGTCGGTGACCTGGATGGAATGCAATTGAGTAATCACACCATGGTGTCCTTTCTTCAACATTTTTTCCATCCTGTTAGAGTTGATGATTTCAGAAGTGTTGGACACACCTACCACACTTAGAGGGGGGGGGTGAATGAGTGTGCGGATCTTTTTCCCAAAACTTCCCTCTTACACAAAACTCATTAGTTAGAATTCGACATTTACTCATTACTCATTGTTGCTGATATGTATTCACATATAACTGTTTATTAATGACAACAAATCATCTCCACAAGGAACACAAGGAACACAAGATGTATGTACAACTTTTCTTTTTATTATGGACTTCAATCCGGGGTTTTTTTCAGCAACAACTGAATAGAGTACAACTCTACAAGAGAACCAGCTCTATATGTAGGAATCATATTACATTCTCAGAACCAACTGAGATGACGCATCAATCCTCAACAAATATCAATCTGTACCATAAACAAGAGCATCAACCATGCACCAACCTGTGCTAAACAACCTGTAATCAACCTGTACTATAAAAAAGTGCATCCAACCATGTACCAAGTATATAAAAATCATGTGTCAACTACTCATCAACAACGACTCATCAATATGTACCAACATCATCAACTATAGACCTCATGTATGTGCCAACGCATCAACTGCTTGTCTCAACCATGACTAGTTTTGGATTAGTCAACAACCCTAACTTGAAGTAATCATAACTTTGAACCTGTAATGTATAAATATATGAAACTGATACACAATGTTCTTCAATGTGTTTAATGCAATTCCTCCAAGTTTCACTACTTGGAACCTCTCAAAAAAAGATTTATAGCAAAAATGGCATACCTTTCTGAATTCCGTCTTATTTTAGAGAGCGACATTGTAGAGAGTACCCCGCACAAAATAATTGATAAAATGATCTAAAACCATTACAATGAATACTAAATACTATACCCTAACCAACAGATTTGGTCTCATGGAATTTGGATCTGTTATGAAGAAGTTATGATGTTTTTACCTGAAACACTTGATTTTGACTAGTTTCAGGACTGGCCACAAACCCTAGTTTCCACAGAGTGTAACTCCCAAAATACAGTGAAACACAAGATAAATTTTTAACCACAGATACTTTGATATGTTTTCTCACTTTCATAGCAATTTTAGGATCTGAATCTTTATAGAACAAAATTTATAGTGAAAATGGTGAGATGACCTGTAAATAACATACCTTAGAAAGCATCATGAAAAGAATTTATCCTTCCTTCAATTCCGGCCCTCTTTTCTTCACCTTCCTTCTGAAATTTGTTTTATATATCGTTTTTTACCTCATTCACCTATATATATTCAATATTCTCAAGTGTTCCACACCAAAAATTCTCAAGAAGCTCTCACAAGAAGCTCTCCATCAATACTCCAAAAGATATTCTCACAAGAGGCTCTCCATTGATCCACAAAAAGGATGATCTACAAGAGACCATTGCTATCATATTTATACTTTCATCCTCTAGGTTACTTAACCCATTTTTAGGTCACTTAACCCATTTCTAGGTCACTTAACCTATTTTCCTTATTTTAGGGTTAACCACTTTCCATAAATAGAA
>JZKD02S2181774.1:199039-213413 GCA_000966675.3 Picea glauca
AAAATATATAACACAATGACACAATTGATTCCAAAAATCATACCTTTATTATATCAATAGCCAAGTTCACTTGCATCCTCGAGGGGGAAACCTCTAGTAGTGTAGAGCTCAAATAGAAAATGATTCTCAAGACAAAACTCTTCCATGCTTTCTGTTGAGATTTGGGTACCTTGGAAAGTGGTCCCCATGTGACTATGAGCCTCTAAGCACAAAGGGGGAGACTATTACCCTTGTACTATGTACTTTGTGTCTAATTTCACTTTGACTTACGAAATTTAAGTCAAAAGTGAAAATTGGTCATTTTAGCCTAAAGTGACAATTAATTCACAATGTGGGTGAATTAATAGACATAAAGTGAGAACTATGGAAACTTAAGTGAAAGTGGGTTTTGAGTTGAGATTTATGTCAAATTATATCAACCATTGATTAGATATGAGATGTGAGATCTCATCCATCCATTCTTTTAGGTTTCCTTATGCATCCTAAAGGAGGGTGCAAGGGGCAAAGGAGGCATTCATTCCTTGTTATGTTCACTTGAGGAGAAGGAAAAATGGAAAGAGGATGAGAGAAGTTGCATTGGAAGAGGAGAGCTTGGGTGCATGCTTCCATGGAGAGAGGCATCTAGCTTGGGCCTCAGTTATTTGATGGTGATCACATTTGCTAGGAGGAGAGCGCACCATAAAGACAACCACACAGTTGAAAATTAGATCCATACTAAGGTCAAGGAAAGACCTTAGGTGGCAGCCTCATAGGACCTTAGAAAATCTACATGGTATCAGAGCCACCGGTGGCTTAGACTTGTTGATTTTGGAGAAATTTTGTAGGTAGTTTTGTGAGGTTTTATATCAGATCTCTTGGCTATTTTGGACAACAAGTTTTCAGTCCAAAATAGTGGGTAAACTTTAGTTCTGAAGGTACCTCTCATTCAATGCCAGTTGGATAGCTCAGGGAAAATTTTGGACAACTAATTGACAATGTTTGTGGACAGTTGTGGGCGGATTTGTTGGGCTGATTTTTGACACTTGTGGATAGCCTCTTTTCACACCTCTGTGGAGAGTATTAAGGTTGTAGAGTATGACCTCTTTTCAAAACTACTTTCTAGGAGTGAGGTCGGGGTTTTGCTTGCCTGTTTTCACACCTGTGTTGACAGGAGTGAGGCAACATTCCTTTGCATTTGGAGCATCAAAGTAAGCACAGTTGACAGACATGTCAATATCTCAGATGCTTGTGGAGGATAGGCTAGCTAGGGCTAGAAATTGGTCACCTTGGAAGGTGAGGATGGTCTTTGTCTTAGAGGACCTCGAGCTATGGGACATATTCAAGGCAGTTGTTCCAGTCATTCATGTCACTGCTCCCATATTGGTGGCATAATTCAGCAAAAAGGAACAATAAGCCAAAGAGGATCATTTGTGATGATGTGAGAGATCACAATATTCCCCATTTGACGGGGAAGACTCATGCATATGAGATGTGGGCATCTCTATGCAAGTTGTACGAGAGCTCTAATGAGAACTGGAACTTGGTTCTTCATGATCGAATAAGGAGCATTTGCATGCTCGAGGATGAGTCAGTTACTTCATTCCTTGATAGATACACCTAGATCAGAGATAAGCTTAGAGTGATTAGAGAGGTGGTGAAACCTAACTCTTTGGTGAGGACAACTATGAATAGCTTCACCAAACCTTGGGGTCCATTCATATGCGACATTTTTTCCAGGTAGGTTATGCCTACATGGGAGAGGATGTGGGATGACTTTGTCCACGAGTAGATTAGGCTTGTAGATGAAGCTTCTAGACAGCAGCAGTAGCAACAGTCAGTTCCGGGTGATGAGGACCTTTCTCTTTGGACAAAGGGAAAGAAGAACACCGATCATGGGGGTCGGCAGGGTCCCAAGTTTGGGGCCCCACCATAGGGAGGACAGAGCAGCAATAACAGTGGGAAAAAGAGAGACATGAGCATAGTGAAATGCTTTTCTTGTGGAAATATGGGTCACTATGCAGGATAGTGTCCCAAGAAGAAGAAGAAGTAGCAGGATGTGTCAGCAATGACAACAGAGGAGATAGAGTTCAATGATCAGTTTGCGAGAGAGTGTGCATTTGTGACTACCTTGTCTGCCATTACACCATCCAACACTAGTTGGGGAGATAGATTTGATGAGGATCGAATGACTCACAGTAGTGATTCAGAGGGAGAGAAAACTCAGTGTCCCTGGACATCTTCAGAGTGGGTGACTAGTCCACCCAGTATAGCTACAGTTTTAGAGCAACTTAGAAGATATAGAGTTGGTGCTATAGATTTAGTGCATCATAGGTTTATGAGGAGGAGGATCAAGGCACCATGGAGTCTTGAGCCTCACTTAGCTTCTGAGACGGGAAGATCAGGTTTTGGATCCACTTCAGGTGGAAGTTACTTGGCGAGAGTCCAAGTTGATTCCTCTTGGTGAGAGACCAAGAGGTGGAGACTCTTGGTGAGATGCCAAGAGAGTGAATCTTGGTGAGATGCCAAGAATAGGTGGAAATCCTTGGTGGGAGACCAAGGTGGAGATCTTGGTGTGATGACCGAGATCTAGGTGATCTTGGATAGATGGAGAGTCAGTTAGATTTATAGATCACATAGATTGAGAAGATCTATGACATAGTCCACTTTCAGTGATCAAGGTACAACCATACTCACCGAGTATATGCCAAGAGGCAACCATGTCCTCTACAGGGACGATATTGGTGGTGACGAGCACTTTCCTCGATAAGAGAGAGTGTTGAGATTTGGGTACCTTCAAAAGTGGTCCCCATGTGCTTATGAGCCTCTAAGCACAAAGGGAGAGACTATTACCCTTGTACTATGTACTTTGTGTCTAATTTCACTTTGACTTACGAAATTTAAGTTAAAAGTAAAATTTGGTCATTTTAGCCTAAAGTGACAATTAATTCACAATGTGGGTGAATTAAAAGACATAAAGTGAGAGCTATGGAAACTTAAGTGAAATTGGGTTTTGAGTTGAGATTTATGTGAGATGATCTCAACCATTGATTAGAGATGAGATGTGAGATCTCATCCATCCATTCTTTTAGGTTTCCTTATGCATCATAAAGGAGGGCACAAGGGGAAAAGGAGGCATTCATTCCTTGTTAGGTTCACTTGAGGTAAGGACAAAGGGAAAGAGGATGAGAACAATTGCATTGGGAGAGGATAGCTTGGGTGCATGCTTCCATGGAGAGAGGCATCTAGCTTAGGCCTCAGTTATTTGATGGTGATCACATCTTCTAGGAGGAGGGCGTACCATAGGATTGGATGCATAGCTACTTGGTAGCAGTTTCACTTGGAGGAAGCCAGTTCTAACAGGTTCAGTGGAGAGGCAGCATGGGAGAGCACATTCTTGTGGATATATTTCTTCATTGGGTCAAAGAGGAAGGAGAGCGCTTCGTTTCAGTGGAGAGAGAAACAAAGGGAGAGGGTGCACCTGAGTTTGGGCACATATCTCATTGGATCTTGTGGAAAATATCGTGAGGATCTTGAGAGTGAGATAACATTAGTTGAATGAATTATGGAGATATTGTTGAGTGATTTTGGGAGCTGATCATTTCATGAGTGATTTTGGGAGATGTATAAATGTTTGTCTTGATATTGAGAATGTTTGAGTTAGTGTATTGTATTGTTGATATTTCTATCTTGCTCCATTAATGTTGCTTAAGATTTCTTCATTTGGTATTAGAGGAAAGTTAAGAGACTGTCACGCTTAGCCTAGAAGCTCAACTTGCACAAACACTCAATCAGTATGGATGTGTACCATAGTTTGGCATACCGATGCATTTTGGCCCCCCAAAAAATAGGTGAGTCAAGTCATTGATTTTTTAGGCATTCTTCCATTTTTTTCTCTCAAAGTGCATGTGAGGCAAGAACTGCCCAAGAAAATGTATGCAGAAGAATAAAATTTGAACGTTGTATCTAAATTGGTGAATATATCCTAGTTATTCTCATTCTATTCCATGATACCCTCCATGAGCTAAAAATCAAGATTCAGATGCTTAAAATTCGTGGGTATCCAATGGGCACATAACAAGTCTGTAGTCAGTTGTGTGGATATCATATGTGTATAACACATAAAAGAGTTAATTTTGGATT
Source organism: Picea glauca (assembly GCA_000966675.3). NCBI lineage: Eukaryota > Viridiplantae > Streptophyta > Pinopsida > Pinales > Pinaceae > Picea > Picea glauca. The sequence continues at coordinate 203,159 of JZKD02S2181774.1, forward strand.
GATGGGTGATTTGTTATCTATGTGCTCATTAGTTTCCTATCTATTGAATGGCTAGAACAAGCAAACAAGTTAAATTTGGGACTGTGGATTTTTTTTAAGTTCGGGACTATGGGTTCAATCCATCTATAACTAGTCCACATTTATGATGCCCAACATCCAAGTCAACAAAGACAACAACATGTTTTCTCTCAAATAGATGGTACACATAAAACTATTTTCCATCCCCTCATCAAAACATGGAGACAAATCTTATGAAAATATTGTGAAGGAAAATTAATTGTCACAACAATATGCTTCCATGCAATCTGAGCAGAAATTATTTTCTCCTCAGCATTGAATCTTTGTATGGTTATTAATGTAGGTGGAATTTTTACATTTAAATTATTCCATGTGATGAGTATGGTGTTGGATTTCATGAGCTTAGATAAAAACCTAAGTTTCCTTGTTGGCACAGAGGCAGACCCAAGGTTCAACTCTAACATCGCACCAACAAGCCCTAACTACTGGCCCTTTCGGCAACACCTGTGAAGCAAATGCAGTCTCACCCGAAGTAGCAATAGGGGGTTTCAAGACATAAGTTTTTACAACTAGAGGAAGTTGCAAAGTGGATCTAGACCAATAACACATAACAACTAGATCTTATCTACCACTCTTAAGCTCGCCTCGCAAGATATATCTCAGATATAACACAATAATCAAATAAAAGTATAGAAAATGATAAATAACACAACATCAATCACACATAACACAAGACATACATGGTTCACCCTCTCCCTAGGTCTACGTCCACATAACTGTGCTTTATGATATATTAAGTGAAAGCATACAGTTCTATTTGCACACTTAGCTTGCAGATCTTTCTCTCTTCTCTCTTTTAAATATCCACTCCTTGCGCACCCAACCACAGGGTTGATATTCACACCCAGTTGAAGATCTTACAACAGGAGAATGCTCTCACCCAACACTCTCTATCTCTACAACAATAGTCATTCTCAACAGCTTAAACAATCACATCAAATAATGACCGACCAATGACTAACCCCACCCCATTCATTTATGTCTTTATTTATACATTATATTGAGTCTTGAACAACCTTAGGTCAAAACCTAGGTGTCAAAACCCTAGATACTAAAACCCTAGGTCCACTTCACTTGGATTTTCAGGGCTTCTCCAGTCTGTCTTTCCTTTTTTCCCACGAGGTTCTCCAAAGCACTCGTTGATGACTTTATCCCACTTGTATATTTGTCCATGATCTATATCCTTTGTTGATCTGTCGTCCTCGATCTTCTCATCCAATGGCTCACTTTCCCGTACTTCACTTCATCTTTTCTGCTTCTTTAACCCACTTCGACCCAATCTTAATCACTGTGTCTTCTAGGTAGTTCATAACTTCTCCTTTATTCCTTAATCTTCACTTCCTTCCATAATCAAGGGCCAACAGGCCCCCAACACTCACATGTGACTCGTCCCGAGTCATTGTAGGACTAAACTTTTTGTTTCACTTTGACTTCAGATTGCGTGGAGCAGCCTGTGGTTTCTTCTTTGTCCCTCCCTGTTGTGTGCAGATTATCTTTTTTGTGTATGGTACCTAGTTTCAAATGCACCTGGTACCTAGAACCTTCTTCATTGCTTCTACTAGGAGTTGTGGGGCAGTTGTTTGTCATAATACAATTTCAACCGGCTCACATTCACTAAACCTTCCTTCCATTCTCCATTTAGAGTTTTTAACTGCGCAACTCCTCCTTTTGTAACATAGGCCACCTCAAATGGCCCAAGCCAATGTGTTCTGAACTTCCCTGGATGTTTCATGAATTTTTTGTCATATACCAATACCAAGTCTCCTTGCTTGAATATCTTCTTCTTGATGTGACTATCATGGTAGGCCTTCTCTCATTCCTTTTGTACCTGCTAATGAAACCCTGCAATAAATCTGTCTTATTCTAGTTCCATGAATTATGCAAGCCTCTCTTAAACAACACCGGTATCATCCATGTTTGTAAATGTTGCAATCCTCAATCTAGGAACCAAATCCTCCATAGGTACAACTACTTATAGGCCATAAAATAGCTTAAAGGGAGTCGGCATTGGCAGCTTCTTACAAGTAATTCGATATGCCCATAGTACTGCTGGCACTCTTAGATCCCAATCATCTATGTTTACACTACAAATCTTCATCAATGTTGTCTCCAAGCTCTTATTGAAAGCTTCGACCGTACCATTTGCCTATGGGTAGTAGGGTGTACTCTTCTGGTGGTGAACCTCAAATTCTTGAGTCAAAGCTTCAATAGTCTTGTTAATGAAATGTGTACCATGATCGCTCATAAGGATCTTCAGGCATCCAAACCTAGTTATGATATCATCAAATATGAATCATGCAGTTGTAGTTGCACTACATTCCTAAACTGCTCTTGCTTCTGCCCATCTGGTCAAATACTCTGTCGCAGTGATGATGTATCTAGCTCTTGTATGCTTCTTTGGTGGGTTGATAGGTCCCACAAAATAAATGGCCCATTTCTCAAATGCCTGTAAATTCAGTTTTGGTTCTAAAGGAATATCATCTCTCCTGGATGGATTCCCTACCCTCTAGCATACATCGCAGGCTTTATAGTAATCCTTAGCATCCTTATGTAAAGTAGGCCACCAGAGGCCAGCTCCAAGAATCTTCTGCGTTGTTGATTTTCCTACGTAGTTCCCTCCTGTAATGCCTTCATGTGCTTCTATGAGGATCAATGGTCTCTCTATATCCATAACACATCTCCTCAATACCTCATTAGGTCCCATCTTGTATAGATATCTAGCTATCAGTGAAAATTCTGCAGCATGCACTACTAGTTGTTTCTTCTGGATAATTGTATATCCACTAGGTTCCATTCCCGTAGACAGGAACTGGACTATCTCTGCGAAGTGATCATTAAATATTTTTATGGATAGTAGTTGTGCATCAGGTAGTGTATCTTCCAAGCCAGTTGGCTCTTCCCCATGTTCTAATCTAGACAAGTGGTCAGGTCCCTTGTTCATTCTCCCTGGCTTGACCACAATTTCAAAATCATATTTCTGAAATAAAAACAACCATCTACATATTCTCCCCCCCAACACTGGCTTGTTGACTAAGTATTTCAATGCAGAGTGGTTAGTGAACATCTTGAAATTTCCTCCTAGTAAGTAGTGTCGAAATTTATGCAGCGCATACACCATAGCTAATCCTTCTCTTTCAGTGGTGGTATAATTTATCTCAGCTGTCGAGAGATTCCTGCTAGCAAAATCTAATGGATGGTCAATGTCTCCTGCTCCACATTGGGCTAACACTTGTCCTAAGGAAATGGACAAGGTAATGACATGCACATGGAATTCCTTAATCCATTCTGGGAAAACCAATATGGGCACAGTACCCATTTTTTGTTTCAGTGTATCTAAGCTTTGCTGACATTCTTTTGCCCATTCAAGTAGATGATATTTCTTTAACAACTTCTCCATGGGTGTTGTTATCTATGCATATCCATTGATGAACTTCCTATAGTATCATGTATGTCCCAACGCAGTGAGCAACTGTCTTACTGAAGTAGGGGGAGGTAAATCAACAATAATGGCGTTCTTGGAAGGATCTACTAGTAGCCCCTACTTTCATACAATATGTCCTAGCAATACTCTAAAAGGTGACAAGAAAATGCACTTTTTTAGGTTCAAGGCAATCTGGCATTGCCTGCACTTATCCAACATTAGTCTTAAGCACTCAATATGGTCTTTTAATAAGCTAAAAACAGTCCAATCATCAAAATATGCTTCTAAAAATTTATGTAAGAACTCCTTAAATGCTTTGACCACCACCCTGGAAAAGATGGTTGGTGCACTCTTCAGTTTGAAGGGCATCACTGTGTACTGGAAAGATCCCCATTATGTTGCAAATGTTGTCTTATTTCGATCTTCCTTGGAAATCCTGATCTGATGGTACCCTGAAAATCCATCTGTGAAGGAGTAAACTTCCTGTCCTCCAACATTATCTAAAACTTCATCTGTAAACGGTGTAGAAAAGGGATCATGTAAGCATGCATCATTCGGTTTCCTCAAGTCTACACAAACTATGATCTCTCTTGTCTTCTTGTCTTGGACCACCATGGGGCTGATCCATTCTGATTCTTCAACAGGTTCTATGATTCATGCTTCCAACATTCTATCTAATTCAATCCTAACCTTTCGCTTATATTTAGGATTCAGTCTGTAGGGTCTTCTCTTGAGTGGTCTTGCATCTGGCTTCAATAGAATTTTCATCTCTCCCATGGGCCCTTTAATACCCTTCATATCTTTGATCTTGGTTGGAAACAAGTCCGGATACTCATGCAGTAATTTTTTGATCTTATCAATGGTGGCCTCATCCCAGTAATCTCCAATGTTTGCCAGTTTAGGTGTTTGTTCAATTCCAATATTAACTTTCTTGATTTTAATGGGCTTCCCAATAAAAGGTCGTTTGACACCATGCCCCTTTATGAATCTTTGTCCTTCAGTCTCTATGATTTTCACATTCCTAGGATCATCGTCTTCATCACCATTTATATTGTAACAACCTTGTAAGCTCTAAAAAGGTGCAATCCATTCTTCTTCCTCTTGTTCTACAGGGAGGTTAGGTACCTCCTCAAAAAATTTATGCTTTATAACTTGTAATGCGTGTTCTACTATAGGGTGATGAATTTCAAAAAAAAATGTAGTGATAAAGTTTTGAGTCATACCATACCAATATGAAGTGGTGAGGCATAGTTCAACTTGCAGATACCAATTGATAGGCATTGTAGCCAACTTGTTAATGAACTTGTGCACCCATTTTTCTCGAGGGATGTGTCCATAGAACTATGCTTTATGACATATTAAGTGAAAGCATATAGTTCTATCTAGGCACTTAGCTTGTAGATGTTTTTCTCTTCTCTCTTCTCAATATCCCCTCCCTGCGCACCCGACTGCAGGGTTGATCTTCTCACCCAGTTGAATATATTACAACACAAGAATGCTCTCACCTAACACACACACACTCTCTCTACAACAATAGTCATGCTCAACAACTTAAACAATCATATCAACTAATGATCGACCAATGACCAACCCCACCCCACTCATCCAGGTCTTTATTTGTACATTATATTGACTCTCGGATAACCTTAGGCCAAAACCTAGGTTTCAAAACCCTAGATTCTAAAATCCTAAGCGTCTAAAACCCTAGGTCCACTTGACCTGTATTTCCAGGGTTTCGCCAACCTGTCTTTCCTTCTTTCCTGTGAGGTGCTCCAAAGCACTCGTTGATGAATTTATCTCTCTTTTTGAGTTTTCCATGATCTATATCCTTTGTTGGTCTGTCGTCCTCAATCTTCTCATCCAATGGCTCACTTTCCCGTACTTCACTCCATGTTTTTTGCTTCTTTGACCCACTTCAAACCAATATCAATCACTATGTCTTCCACGTAGTTTGTAACTTCACTTTTCTTCCTTAATATTTGCTTCCTTCCATAACCAAGGGCCAACATTCCTTTATCCTTATTGTTTGAATGATTATGTAAAAATTCAATGCAAATTTGTTTGAATAATAAGTGTCCGGAAAATTGTTTCTAAATGTTTTCCAGTAGAGAATTTTTTGAATGTAATAAGTGTTTCATATTGGAAGGCCAATCATAACTTATTATTGTCAAGAATAGGATTGAGGAGAAATAATAAAAATAAATAAAAATGAATGAAAAAGTAAAACATAGAAGAATGCAATACAAGAGAGACATTGATATATGTCGTTCACCCGATATGGGCTACGTCCATGGAGAAACAATCGATCCTTCCTTTACTCTGTCTAGAAAAATGAAGGGATAACACTACAACACATATGTTTCAACCTCCTATTCACTCTCTCATAGTATCCTCTCTTAGACACACAATACTCTTTCTCAAAATACACAATCGTAATACAATTCCCTGTTAAAAAAAAGGGTTTCCTTCTAGGGTAAAAAGGTACCAACATAACCTCCACCATTATATCTGTGACCTAATAAAGAATGTCATAGAGTAAACATGAAATATAATACTATATATATATATGATCTTGCGTCATCCAAAATCCCTAATCCATTGACCTGGATTAGATTACAACCTTAATTCCTTAACCAGAATTAGAAAACCATGGAATGGAAAGACGTGTACAAAAACCACCCAAAAACAGATGCAAAAACCTTCCCAAAAATTTTCTTAGGGTTATGCCCCCTTATGAGCCCCCCTCTGCGCCAAGTGTAACATAACATCATGTGAGGCTAAATATGAAAATAATATAATACAAAACCCTACCAAGGACTTTGATCCAAACACAACTGAAACAAGACCTATGAACCAAGAAGATAATCAAGCTCCAAAACATACCCTTTGTTACAATGTTGGAAAACATACATACTAGCCAGAATCTTGTGGACATGTTAACAAACAAAGTAACCAGGGATAAACTGAGTTCCTGCTCAATTTCATTTGGTCTTCAAGCATGAAGGTGAAGATGAGAAATTTTCCAGGTCCAATAAGGATCATGGTCCAGCAGATACATCAACGGTAGAGTTGTTGAGATCAATCTCCAAGTGGGAGATTGTTGGTTGTGGAGCCTGATTATCTTCCTAATTCATAGGTCTTTGTTTTCAATTGTGTTTATACCCCATGAAGATTTTCCACCCCTCCATGCAGTGGGTTGTAGGGGGGGCTTTCCCCCCTTGTGGAGTATGGGGGAAAGCAGGCCCCCGACGGTGGTTCGGAGGAGAATCCTCCGAAGGAAAAATTTCCTTGTAAATGTATATTGTAATTTCATAGTAAATATGGACCATTCATTATAAGTTCGTAGATATGACGATAGAATTTATGTTAGGGTTTTTTTTCCTAGAAGGAAACCCTCTTTTATGAGGGAATAGTATTGTGGTTGTGGATCATTGTGAAGATTGTATTTTGAGAGAGGAGATTGTGAGAGAAAGAAGAGGAAGTTACAACATGTGTGTTGTAGGTTCTATCCCTTCATTTTGATGGATAATAAAAATGATGGACCTGGCAATTTATTTGGTGGATGTAGCCCACACTCGGTGAACCATGTATATATGTGTCTCTATTGTATTATGTATCTTTGTCTTTTATTTACACATTTGTTTTTATTTTATTGCTCTGCAATCCTGTTTTTCTAACACCAAGCCTTTTGGAAAACTGGCCTTCATTTTATTTGCTCATAAAGGTGCCTTTCTCTCCTTATGGCTTCCTCCAAGGTATTGGGGTTATCATATTAAATCTTGTCACTATAGAAATATTTGTATTTTAACCTTCTCATCCTTGATTAAGTCAACATACACCAACAATTCAAAGAATTGCTTCTCATATTCCTCCATTTTCATGGTTCCCAACTTGAGCTTAAAGAACTCTTTCATCTTTCTCTCATAGTAATTCTCAGACAAATATTTCTCTTGGAAATATCCTTTGAACTTCCTCCATGAGATTCTCTTCTCATCGAGGTTCTTTGTTTGCTTAAGTTGATCCCACCACATTGTTTCCTTTCCTTGCAAGTGGTAGGTGGAAATATTAGCTTCTACATGGGATGGGTAATCATGCAGCTGGAAATATTTCTTCATTTCCAACAGAAAGGCCTCTGCCTCTTCTCCTTTCCTATGCTCACCATTGCAAGTAGGTGGCTTTATTTTCATGAGTTCACCTTGCAAGATGCCTGCCTCAGGCCTTCTTCTTTGCCTCCGAATAGGAGACACACTTGGGATGCTTCCTAGCCCTAAGCTTGCATGATTTCTTCTAGTGGAATGCCTTGGAGAATGATGGATCCTGCTCATGCTCCTTGACTTCCTATCATTTCCATGATCATCCTCTTTGCTGTGAGATCTATATGTTGATACTTGTCTAGCAATAGTTGCTTGCTTGGTGAAAAAATATTTGTTAACTTTCTTATGTAACATGTTCAAGCTCTAAAGTATCTCTTCCTAAGCCTTCATAATCCTTTCATTATCAACCTTTTAGCTTTGCACATCCCTATGGAGACTTCTCATAGTGACATGCTCTTTCCTATCTCTTCTTCCATTTGACTATGTCTCAACATTCCCCATGTTTATATGCATACCTCTAAACTCTTCCTCATGATTGTAAGATCTTTGAGCATATTCCATAACTCCAGTCCTCATATAGGAACTAAAGTCTATTTTTGTACTTCTAATTCTGCAAGAAATGTGCAGGTAATAATTGTTGTTAGAACATGCATATTATAAAACATTTTATTAATGAAAATACATGGTACTTCTTCATTAATTTCTGAAGGACACATTGCACTAATTTAAATTTTGATTTTCTTGATGCATCCCTCCAAGAAACAACTTTCCAACCACTGAAAACTTGCCCAGCATTGAGCTCCGAGTTGAAATTTATGGTTTTCTGAAGTTATTGTACAGGTCTACAACATCTCTAGAGATATGAAGTCCTGAATGTTCCTCCATTGATCTATATTAATGGATTCGTCGTGGATCTAAGTCATACTTCTTCTACATACCTTCTATGAACCCACCACCAACACTTAGTTTATTTTTCCTTCGCGGACTCGCATACTTATAAAATTGTAACCTTCTTTCATAATTCTGTTTGGAAGTCTCAACACTTAGTCATTTTTCCACTTCTTCAAACTCACGAACTCACAACCTTGTAACTTTTCTTCCATAAGTCCATTTGAAGAGTCTCAGCACTTAGTTGTTTTTCCAGTTCTTCGAACTCACTAAATCACAACCTTGTAACTTTTGTTTCATAAGTTTGTCTGAAAATTCTCAACACTTAGTTGTTTTTCCACTTCTTTGGACTCCCAGACTCACAAACTCACAATCTTGTAACTTTTCTTTCATAATTCCATCTGAAAAGTCTCAACACTTAGTCATTATTCCACTTCTTCATACTCGTGGACTCACAGACTCACAACCCTATAAATTTTCTTTCATAAGTCCACCTGCAAAGTATCAACACTTAGTCATTTTTCCACTTCTTCAGACTCGCGGGCTCACGAACTCACATTATTGTAACTTTTCTTTCATAAGTCCGTTTGAAAAGTTTCAACATTTAATCATTTTTCCACTTCTTCAGACTTGTGGACTCACAGACTCACAATATTTTAACTTTTTTCATAAGCCCATCTGAAAATTCTCAACACTTAGTCATTTTTCCACTTCTTCAGACTCACGGACTCATGGTCTCACAATCTTGTAACTTTTCTTTCATAAGTTCATCTGAAAAGTCTCAACACTTAGTCATTTTTCCACTTCTGCATTCCACTATTTGGCCCCTCGACTTCGTACAGACTTCTATATCCAATGTGCATACTTTGGTGTCACGCGCCAATATCTACTAGGCACAACTTTGTGTCACACACCAATATTCTCTGTCCAATGTAAGCATAACATTGCGTGCACACCAAGGAATTTGTACTGCACTCTTCCAACACTCCAAACGCACACCTTTTGCATCACATTATTATTTGTGTGCCACAAACTATGCACCCTGTGATGCCAAACTTTTGCGTGATTTTCCGCACACCCATCTTCTGCGCATGCCACCAATTATACGTAGCGCAGTGCCAAAATCTAGTGTACACACCCTGTGCACCATTATTTTCTACGCAACGCCAAATATTTTTGACGCTTAACTAAATTTTCCATAATTTTGATGCATAAAATTGGGGCTTTTTCCAAATCCCACACAACTGCTTCTAATTTTTCATCATGGATGCACTGTAACTTGAAATTTAGCCACTCACCAATTTAACTTTCTACGAGAATCCGCTTTGACATTATGCTAACTTGGTTCATCCAGGATCAGTGTTGAAAATTGGGCTCTAATACCACTTTGTAACATACCCAATCACCATGGTTGGGTCATGTCATGAACAAATTCCTCTTTATCAACTATGATACCATTTTAGTAATGTACTTAGCCTCTAGCTAGGAAACAATACGTGTGGAATACATATAACACGAAACTTCTGCTAATTAAAGCAATTCTTTTACTATTAGCTGATTTCCTGTAGCTTATAGCTACGAATTAAAACAGATTTAGCTACTATATTTAACCACAAAAAGAATCATCTACAACATGCTAATAACCAACATGAATTGCAACTAAACAACTTATTACAACAGCATAAAATCACTTCCAAATACACAGAGTTCATGCACAACAATTAAATACATAATTTAACATAACAGCAAGATAAAAACACTCATATTTTCACAA
>JZKD02S2181774.1:243593-255717 GCA_000966675.3 Picea glauca
CATAATGTTGTTTGTAATTCTGGAAATAAATTGTGTATGGAATTTTTGAAATATCCAACATCTACAAACAACATTATTTATATTTATTTTTTATTTGTAATAAGTTATCAATAAACTTTAATTTTTTTCCACTCCAATATTTTTTTAGGCACGTCAAATGGGAGTATGGTTGATGTTGATGGAAAATGAGGTCCATTTTAAGTCCGTAGCATTTTCCATGAACCATACAAGAAAATCACGCGAATTTCCATGGTTGATGATGAGTGCATTTGGATTCGTGATGTAGATGGATGCAGTGATTTTCAACCGACCGATTTGGGTTACGTGACTTCTTTGTTGTGGTTACGGGACCTAGATTCATAACCATCATTAGCAATAATTTGATCTTAATCCTTTAATTAATCAAAGACTATGGAAAAAATAATAATAGTTCATCATGTTTACCTTATGAGCTTTGGATGACCAATGTGTGCAAAATGTGATGGAAGGGTGATTTCTTATAAAGGTGAAGTGGTCTTGAAAGGGGAAAAGTGTCAATTGGCATTGAAAATGACATTAATTTGGGAGCCCAACAATTATTACAACGGTTAAGCAAGGGGCACTGTGATCAAAACATCATAGTGCATGTTGGATCTTGATTTCTTGATCGCCATGATGAAAATGATCCAAGGGGTCTGCTTTTTATAGCCCCAATATCTAACTAACTTCCATAGAATATGGAATATCTTGTTTACATGTAATTGTTGGGTGTTGGAGTTGACTTCGTAAAATCCACATTGTCAAGTCGGCTCGACAAGGATGCTCAACTCGATCACCTGTGCATCCAACTCATTGTTGATTATTGAGCTAGTTGATCCACCGTCCAACTATCTTCGACTGCTGATCAATTATCCGACCAACAGACACGTCGACTACTCAACCGACTGGCGCAATGTGTTGCTCGATCACCCTATCGAATGTATCCAGATGTAGGGAAACCTCTCGACTGACTGAATCTAGGAGATGTGTGATGAACCATCAACGCTTGATGTTCCAACAGGGAAATGATAGCGAATGCAAATAAGATACTAGAAAAAGTTGACACGTTGCATAATGTTGTACATGCATTAACAACATTGATGAGCATAGGGAAATTCAAGTGCTGTTGTGATTTTATAAGCCTTATGCCCCCTATCAATTAGCTCATGGTTTGATATGTTCTTCTTTATACTCTTGCAAGGTACATGACAAGTGGGAGAATGTTGGGACATGTGTGTCATATACCTTGTAGTCTTGTAGTGGAGTAGGTAATGATCGTTGAGTAGTAGCAAGGAAGTAGTGGCAGGGAAAAAATGTAAAACACTAGTGAGCAATGAATACTATGTAGTATCAGTTGGCCAATTACTTGTCGGAGGTTTCCGACATGTAGAATTGGAAAACCATAAATGGTTTATAGTTTTGTTATTCCTATTTATTCGATGGTCGGGTTGGAGAAAATCAATGCTTTAACTTACTATTATCTATCAAAATTTCTCCAAAATCCTCATACTAGTGCTCCACACTCTTGTTGAAAGCAGAAAGACTATTTAGTGTAACCATTTAGTTGTTAAATAATGCATTGAATGTCCTTTAGAATGGGTTTTTGTTTGTCATTGTTCTCTTCTATGTTTACACATATTCTTCTCTCATAGATTAGTGTGAGAAACATATTATGCACCTTTAATTCCTTTCATAAAAAATTATCCAAAATACAACGTCAGATATTTCATTTCCTATGTTGTGCACATCTTTACGTTGAAAATACTAGCATGAGCAAAAAAATAGATCTTAGTGTTTTAACGTAAGATAATAATTCTTGACTCGAAGCCACTAGACATGACCACATTTTTTATTTTATTTTGGAAAGGCCATAGTGAGGGATTTTAATTATGTTTGGGTGGGGTCGCAGCGAAAGGATGCCCCCCTAACGTAACCATTAACTGAGACGACAATGATGGGGTTGGAGAGGAGCAGGCCCACGCTACATTCACCTTTACAGGTGAAGAACTAGAACCAAAATGGAAAGTAGAATTACTGAAATGGACGACATGCTTTAATTAATTTCCTCAAGGACACACACAAACCCAAACCCAAATGTAAAATATCTACTCAACAACTCCAAATATGTGGTCAGAACAACAAAGGTTGAATCTCTATTCTCTAACCATAATGGCTTGACTCCAAAGAATTTCTGAATTCAGCCTTGAAATAATTCGTTGGTTACAATGCGCTTGAAATCCCTCTAGAGATCGAAAATATCTTGAAAATAGTTCAAGATATCAAAGATCCCTCAATCAAAAGTTTATCTCTTTATTTATAAGATAAAAAAAAATTAATTATGGAATAAAAATAAAATTGACTTTTTAAAAAGTCATGCAAACTCCTCGTGTAATTTTCATGTTCAATGAAAAAATGTCTTGATAAATCATCCATGCATTTATCCACACCTCCAATTAACTATCGACTTCAATTCATGCATGCTCAACCTCATAAATATTTCCTTGATTAAATAATTCAACCCGTTGTTCTTTACTTAGCAACATCGCGCATGCATCTTTAATTTGATTTTTTTATTTTATTTTATGAATAGTTAACTTTGGCTAAGTCATTCTACAATATTTAGTAATAAAACTGGAATGTTCATGCACCCAGTCACCAATTCTTCCATTTTTATTCCCATGCTTGTGTTTGTCAGCTAACATAAATCTACCAATTTGCAACATGCAACAGTGAAATTTTTCTCATCATGCTAAATGATTCCCTTTGGATGTACCTGGATCATAACAAATGTATATTAGGAATAACAATATCTTCTCGTAATAAATTTATTAGATAAAACAATTTATTGATATTAAAATGAAATATTCAAATCACTTCCCTGAGCTTGATTTCGTTTATTTCGAAAACCTTAAACAAACCATGAAAAATCAATGCAAACTTCTAAAACAAAATTTGTAGCTCTTGAAGATAAATTTCCAACGATATATGGACTTCTCAAAATGGGGATCATAATCAAATGTTATAAAAAAAAAAAAAAAATCTAGATCTCGTAGCTTTATTTCGAAAACCATAAAAAAGAAACACATAATCATTAAACAATTATAACTAAAAAGTTGTAGATATCAGTGAGACAATTCCAATGGTATACGCCACTCCTCAAATGGAGTTCAGGATCAAAATGTATCACAAAATTACAAACATGGGTTATTCTTTCATTGGTGACCTTTTAGAACATTTTTTGTGCTCGGGAAAAACATGACATTTTTAGCACAGTTTATGAGGGAGGACCAACAGTTAGAAATGTACTTGCCTATGATTGGATGAATAATATTACACTATGTAAAATTGTTTCATTGGCATTGACAATGGGGAGAACAAGTTTTGTGAAGGAATTGTAAGGATTAGTAATCTTGTCGACGCCCGATGAGTTCATCGACATCGACGAATATCCGTGTTTCTCAACCAAAATATGCAATTGAAAAAACCATAACATTGATGACTGACAGAGACACCCGTACCATGATGATGTGTCAGGTGACATGATAGATGACATGGTGACTGATGTAGTAGTTGAAATGGCAAGATGAAGTACTGAAGATGACATGGAAACTAATGTGGATGACTGACATGGAAAAATGAAGCACAACCTGCGACATGGACATGAAATGGAATGATGATGTGTCATTGTATAATTGATTACTTGGAAATAATGACTTGGACTAATATTATTACATGGTAGCGTGATGGATAATGATGACATGGAAAAATAGAGTACAGATGGTGATGTGGCTGTAACACACCCACTACGGCATAATAGATTTTTCTCCTTTTTCTCCTTTTTCTCGAGGGACATAATCCCCGAGTTCCTATGAGGTCCTAGAGCAGGTGAGCTCTTCTTGTCGAAACCTTCACTAAACCAATCCACCGGTTCTTTCATTGAAAACACGTCGTGTACAACTCAAGCACCAAGCATAGGCTTCAACTCCATGTGATCCTCGGTTATGACCCTCGGCAAAGCCAAGAGGCGCCTTTCGCATTTCGTGACTCAGCGATGCCCAAGAGTCAAGTCTTTTGACTCTTCAAACCCCGAAATCTGAAATCATACCTTTGTTGAGATCAACGGCTATGATTCTCCCCCCGTGATCCGACGATCCTAGCCATATCAAGATTTCGGTAACCGGGAGTTTGAAATGCAAGAGAGTCAAGCCTTTCAACTCTTCAAACCCCGAAACCTAAAACATGATTTCTTATACGAGATCCAACAACTCACAGGATTTCAGAGCTTTCCCCGAACCCTGACTTCTCACCATGTGTCTCCTCCGATGGATGGTCTAGATTCTTTCAAGACTCCTCCTTTCTACCACATGACCCTGTCCTGTGACCTAGGGTTCATCCTCAGAGCATGTCAGGGTTTTGCGTACCGGGATTTCATGATTGGCGAAGACGAGGGGTCTTTCCTTTTGGTTTCCCAGGTGTCTAAATGCCAAAATGCCGAAACCTATTCACACTAAGATGATTTAGAGTTTCTCATACCGCGACTTCGTGACTTGTGAAGACGAGGGGTTTTTCCCTTTGGTTTATTGGGTGCTAAAACACCGAAATGATAAAATATATTCACACTAAATGGATGGTTCATATCACTCCTGGATCAATGACCATAATCACGTCACGATTTTGCGAATCGTGAGTTTGTGCAGTTCTACCCCTTTGACCACTCCAAGTTGCGGTTCAGCGAAATGCTACCCAACTGCCACGTGTCCTATGCCGATGGATGGTTCTGAATACTTCGAGACTTTCAGGACGTTATCAAGTCCACTCTCCTACCTATGCAAAGGTTAATATTGATGGTCAATAAATCCCCGATGGATTCTTGGATCTATGGTCCTAGACAAGGGGGAGCTCGTTTTAAGTCGCCAATTCCAGACCCCCTCCCTCCTATTAAAGGTAGATAGGCAAAGGGGGTCCGTAATCCAACCTTAACCATAGATCCGGGCTTCCCAATCTAGGCCATCGAAACTTGCATGCTCA
Organism: Picea glauca; assembly: GCA_000966675.3. NCBI lineage: Eukaryota > Viridiplantae > Streptophyta > Pinopsida > Pinales > Pinaceae > Picea > Picea glauca. The sequence goes on from JZKD02S2181774.1 coordinate 248,640, forward strand.
ATTCCAGACACAACCCCCTCTGCTTTAAAGGTAGAATGGAGAGGGGGCTTCGGAATGGAAACATGGTCATAGATCTGGGCACGCAGATTCTGGCCACCTAGATTTTCCCACCGCTTAATGAGATGCGCATTTTGTGACCCAACTTAGGGTAAGTGGGTTTCTCTTGACAGATCCATCGGTCTTGACATATCTGGGTTATTTCCGAAAGGATTCTGATCGTTCATCTACCAAACGATGGGGTATTCTCTTTCGATAATTGGACTTGCTATCCTTTCTGAGCTTGAATCACAATATTCAACCTCCTGGAGCTTCCAACTCCCACGACTCCGAGACCTTAGAGAGATACTCTTTCTAGCGTAAGGTTTCCAGACCCAAATTGCATGAACCTTTAGAAGATTCCTCGTTGAGTCTCTAGGCAAAGGTTCGGTGTGATTCCAAGGTTTATGGGGTAATTCCCGGGGAAGAGTACTCTCGGGGTGACTTCCTAGAACATTACGAGAATCAAGCAAACAAGACGACTCTCGGTGGAGTGAACTCATGCCCCAGACTTAATCATTTGTATAGAAACCAACTATGGCATGTAAGTGTACACATGCATCCATTATTTCTAGCCTAAAACACCAGGAAATCATTCCACATAGAAATCATTATGGGCGTATAAGCATGAGTATGTATTCATGATAATTCAATTCAAAATACAAGGCATAAAACTCTTATCAAATCCACCAGTCGTGATGCAACTGCTGATAGGGGTGCTCATTTCCACCCAACCATAGGCTCAATGACTCCAAACGGATTTACCACTAGCCACCCCCGAGATAGACCATTGTGCTTTGAGATTCAGTCCCCTATTTCCAGCTCCACAGAAGTCCAGGATGAAGGTTACTCTCCTTCTCCTGATACAGAAAAAAAATTCTAGGATGAAGGTTACTCTCCTTCTCCTATGTTCAGATCTCCTTGTGATTCCAGAGTTTCTCCAGTTCTCTTCCATGATCCCCTGTCATGTGCTCTCCCTCTTTCCTATTCTCTTCTACCACACTTCTTCTCTTGCCTTTTTCTCTGCAAGATTGCTTGTGGAAGGAATTTCCCCATTCGTGGTCAGGTCTGAGAGTTTTTATGAATGGGCAGTTCACCCCCATCCCCTCATTAACTCTGAGGAGCCTCTCCACCTACCAATCTGATGGGAAATTCATTCCAGGGTCAAAGAGTTACTTTGGTCTTTGAGCAAGTAAAAACCAGTACAGTACTAGCTTAGTGGAAGTTAACGTAACCATTCCAGGTCCCTTACACCACCTCTCATTAGCCATCGTGGTCTCTTTTAGCACATCCCCCTCCCAGCAATCATGCAACACATCTTCATAACATAATTTACATTCATCAACCTTTATACAAAGGTCCGTCAAATCAAACATTCACATCTTTGAGTTTGTCATAGTTCTTGGCCAATATAGTTATTTTTACAGACTAGGGGAAAAAGGGTGTTACAATTCCCTCCCCCTTAAAGGAACATTGTCCTTGATGTTCTATCTATCAATATGATGTGTATGTACAGAAACAAAATCGGATATGCATATTTCATGGCATCTTCCATTTCGCACATAGCCTCATCTGAGCCAAAATGTTTCCACTGCACCTTGACCTGTGCAATGGTTTGGTTCTTGAGTGGTGTTTCTTTTCTGTCCAGTATGCATTGAGGTTCTGGCAGGAATTCTCCCTCCGGTTCCACTTGGATCATAGACCAGTAAATTATATGATTAGAATCATGTACATACTTCTTCAATAATGAAACATGGAAAACATTATGTGCTTTTACTGTGGGAGGAAGTGCTAGCCTATAGGCTAGAGGTCCCACTCTATCTAGAACTTCAAAGTGTCCAAAATACCCAGGTGCCAACTTGGCACAAGCTCCCATCCTCAGGGAACTCTTCTTGGGCCTAACTCTGATATATACGTGGTCTCCTATCTTGAATTCTCTTGGAGTTCTCTTTCGGTCGGTGTAACTTTTATGTCTGTTTTGAGCGACCTTTAGATTTTGTTTTATCTGAATCACTTGTTATTCCATTTCTTTCAACATGCCAGGTCCAATAGTAATTCTATTTATGGGATTACTCCAACTAACTAGAGTGATGCATGGCCTACCGTAGAGGACTTCGAAAGGACTGATCTTCAGGGATTCTTGGTAGCCGTTGTTGTAGGCGAATTCAACCAATGGTAGGTAATCTTCCCACTTTTTGGGTTGATGCATTACATGCATCCTTAGCATGTGTTCTAATATTTGGTTCACTCTTTCCGTCTTTCCATCGGTTTGATGATGATAAGCTGTGTTAAATAGTAATTTGGTCTCCAAAACAATCATCAAGGATTTCCAAAAGTTGGAAGTAAATTTCGTGTCTCTGTCAGACATGATCTCTTTAGGCATACCATGTAGTCTGAATATTTCCTTCATGAATATGTTGGCGATGTTTATTGCCTTGCAAGTCGACTTGACGGGGATAAAATGAGAGGAATTGCTCAATTTATCCACCACTACCATGATGGCGTCATTCTATTTGGTTGAGGTTGGTAATCCGGTGATGAAATCCATGGAGATGGTTTCCCATTTACATTCCGAGATTGGTAGAGGTTGTAATAATCCTATTGGGTGTCGATGTTCTGCTTTAACCTGTTGGCATTCTATGCATTTGGATAAGTACTCAGCTATGTTTTTCTTCAATCCAGGCCAATATAATTGTTTCTTGGTGGCCGTGATCATCTTCTGGTATCCTGGATGACCAGTATACGGTCTTTTATGTAGTTCATCCATTATCAACCTCTTCAAGTCATCACAATATTGAATATACAATCTGTTTCTGTAAGTTAGCAGACCTCCATCTATCATTTGGTAGCCTTCATACTTTATCCCTATGGGTTCTTTCTCTAGGTATGAGGTCATGGTTTGGAAGAATGTTTTTATTTCTTATGCATTCATGACTCTTTCCTTGACATCCGTCTCGCAGGTGCTCACCGCTGCCAGGTGAATTGTTTTCATACTTCTACTAAGGGCATCAACCACCTTATTTTCCTTTCCTTTAATGTGTTTGATTTCAAAATCAAACTCGCTAAGGAGGGCCATCCACCTAGCTTGTCTGGAATTGAGCTTTGGTTGGTCAAACCTATATCACAATCCATAGTGGTTTGTCATAAGTACAAATTCCCTTCCTAGGAGGTAATGCCTCCACATTTTTAAGGCGTGCACTATTGCAGCCAGCTCTAGATCATGGGTCACATAGTTGACTTCGTGCTCATTCAATTTTTGGGATTCATAGCAGATTACACTTCCTCATTGCATAAGGACTCCTCCGAGCCCTTCCTTGCAAGCATCTGTGCACACGAGGAAGTCAACTTCGGGATCAACGATCTTTAACATGGGTGCGTGGGTCAGTAAATGATTTAAAGATTGAAATATTTCTTCACATTCTTGTGTCCATGTGAATTTAGCTTCATTCTTCTGGAGGGCAGTGATTGGACAACCAATCTTGGAGAATCCTTTTATAAATCTCCTATAGTATCTTGCTAAGCCCATAAAGGTTATGATATCTGAAACGTCCTCTGGGGTAGGCCATTCCATGATAGACCTGATCTTGTCAAGGTCTACTGCTACTCCTTCAGATATGACATGGCCCAAGTAATGTATTTTCTTCTGGAAAAAGTTGCACTTGATAAGTTTGGCATAGAGTTGATTCTCTCTTAGCACTTGAATCCCAAGCCTAAGATGTTCCCCATGTTCCTCTCTATTCTTAGAGTAAATTAATATATCGTCAATAAAATCTAGTACAAATTTGTCTAGGAATTTGCTGAGCACATTGTTCATCAAGCACATAAAAGTGGCAGGGGCATTGGTTAATCCAAATGGTACTACCAGAAACTCATAGTGACCATATATCGTCCTAAAGGCATTTTTGTGGATGTCTTCACCCTTTATTTGGACTTGATGGTATCCATATCTCAAGTCAATCTTTGAGAATATGGAAGCACCTCCCAATTGATCGAACAGGTCATCGATCCTAGGTAAGGGTTACTTGTTCTTTATGGTTACCTTATTGAGTTGTCTATAATCTACGCATAGTCGGAGGGTACCGTCTTTATTTTTCACAAACAGGACTAGTACTCCCCATGGAGACACGCTAGGCTGGATATAGCCTTTGTCCATCATTTCCTTTAGTTGCAATTTAAGCTCAACTAGCTAGAGTGTGCTCATCCTGTAGGGTGTCCTAGACACTGGCACCGCTCCTGGTGCAAGTTCTATTGAGAAGTCAATGTCCCTTCTCGGGGGTATACCCAGTACCTCTTCTGGAAATACATATCTATATTCTCTTAGTGTGGGGTGGTCTTCGAGGCTTGGTTTTTCATCTTCAACTGATTCCAACACCTGTATCGCATATAGTGGACATCCCTTTCTACAATACTTTCTCATTTCAAGAGCTGATATTCGTCTCTTCGAGACAAGTTTTTGGATCCCTTGAAGGGTTATCCTTCTCCCTCCTTAACTTACACATTCTAAGGTTTTATGGTAATAGTCCAGTCTGGCTTTATATGTGGCTAGCCAGTCCATACCAATCAACAGGTCATACAATCCTAGGGGTAATATGTTAAGGGTTGCTTGGGTGGGGAATTCACCCATAGTGAATTGGCAAGCTGGTATGACCTTCGCTACCTTTCTTTTGGTGCCAGTGGCTAACTGTACCAACCATGGATTGGCGTGTTTATGTGGCTGTAATTTACACTTATCAACAGCCTTAGGGGCTATATAACTCAAATTTGAATGAGGGTCAATTAGAATAGACACTAGATGGTTGGTGATCATACCTTCTATTTCCACCACTGAAGCTTGGTGGTCATCTTGTTTATTATCCAAGGCTGCATAAATTTGCGGCACACTCCTAGCCACATCATTGATGATGGTAGCTTATTGAATGTTGAAAATTCTCTGGTTGTTCTGTTGTCGGTGCGGGAAGTCCTCAGTAGATGTTCTTCTCCACAACCCCAACATTTCAAGGGTTCTCTCTTTGGGTTATCGATCTTTCCTGGGGTAGATCCAAAAGGTTTATTTTTACCCTGTGAGGGAAAATTTTGTTGGTGTACACTTTGGGTTGGGAAGCTCATCCTTGAGTTCTTTTCATATTTTTTAAATCTTTGGGATTTAAACCCCTTTTTCTGGAATCCTGAACTATTCTTTTGCTTCCAGCCTTCGCGAGGTTCTGTCCGATGCCCAAGTTGTTCATGAAAATATCTTTCCTTTCGAATAGTGTCTTCTAGGGTATTTGGCTCATCAAACTCAATCCTATTATGATATTCCTTAGGTACTCAACTGATGAATCGTTGTACCTTTTCCTTCTCTACTTTTATATAGGGTACGTACCTCAGCAACTCGAGGAATCTGCTGACATATTCCTCTATGGTGAGTTGCCCCAGCTTGAGTTCATAGAATTCTTTAGTCTTTTCGTCGAAATACTTTTCTGACAGATACTTCTTCTTGAAGTATTTCTCAAACCGTTCCCAAGATAGGTCCTCTTCTTGAATCCCTTTTACATTCTTAAGGTCTTCCCACCAAATGGAAGCCTTTCCATTCAAGTTCAAAGTGGCTACTCGGGCCTTCAAGTTTTCTGAGAAGTCATGGACTCTGAAATACTTCTTTAGTCCAAGTAGCTAGGCCTCCACTTCCTCCCCCTTATTTATTTCACCATCGAAAGAGGGTGGTTTGGCCTTCTTGAATTCTTCGAGATTATGACTTTTTGAATGCTTTCGCTTCTTCTATTTTCTTTGGGAATAAGAACTAGTTTTGCTACTAGAAGATCCCTTCGAGTCGCCAGTTTCCTTTCCAGAGGAATCGTCCGACGCTTGTCCCTTATCTCTGGGGTGGAACTTTCTCGAGGTTCTCTTCCTAGTGTGGCCACTTAAAATACCATGTTTCTATATCTCAGGTGGACTTAGACTTTTATCTGTCTGTCATCGGTCCGCGTGACTAGTGTCAGGTTCATGCTGTAATTGTCTTTGTATTTCAGATAAAATTTATAGCAAGACTGCATTAATTTTTGTTTGCTTCTCTTTCTCTTTCATCAACCTCTCATTGTTGGCCTTCCATCTCTTTAGTTCAACCATGAGGCTCGTCACAGTATCAGCAAGATATGGAGGGGTATCTACTGCCCTCCTTTCATCAGACTCTTCATCTCTATTGTGGGAGCCCTCCCCCACTTCATGGTGCATCACCATTCTATGCGTCTGTAGTTTCCCACGGTTGATTGTCCACTTGTGTGCAAAAAAGAACACTTGTTGTTAGTCAATATTTGTATTCATTCATAACCGACGCATAATTCAAATTTTTTTTCAAAAGCATACACACAATAGGATTTTTCATTCTTAACTTCGACTTTTGATTAAGGGGGTTAAGATAGAGGGTTACTCCTTTTTAAGATTACTTCAAATGGAGTTTCTATGCAACTCGTTCATGAGCCCAAGTAGGCCAAGTGTTGTAACCATGCTCTGATACCAATTCGTAACACACCCACTACGACATAATAGATTTTTTTCCTTTTTCTCCTTTTTCTCGAGGGACAGAATCCCCGAGTTCCTACGAGTTCCTAGTGCAAGAAAGCTCTTCCTATCAGAAGCTTCACTAAACCAATCCACTGGTTCTTTCATTGAAAAACCATCATGTACAACGCAAGCACCAAGCATGGGATTCACCTCCATGTGATCCTCGGTTATGACCACGGGCCAAGCCAAGAGGCACCTTTCGCATTTCGTGACTCAACAATGCCTGAGAGTTAAGTCTTTCGACTCTTCAAACCCTGAAACCCAAAATCATACCTTCGTTGAGATCAATAGTTGTGATTCTACTCCCCTGATCCGACATTCCTGGCCATCGAGATTTTGGTAACCGAGAGTTAGAAATGCAAGAGAGTCAAGCCTTTCGACTCATCAAACCCCCAAACCTGAAACATGAGTTCTTGTATGAGATCCAATGACTCACGGGATTTCAGAGCTTTCCCCAAACCCTAATCGCTCACCACATGTATCCTCCGATGGACGGTCCTCTTTC
>JZKD02S2181774.1:273600-298382 GCA_000966675.3 Picea glauca
TGTCAAATTCATGAGCTCATCTGAAAATTTATTTCCATTTATGTTTCCCAAAGGTCGTGAGGGTGGTATTTCATTGAGGTATGAAATGATACTTCATCCAATTCAGTTGGTTTCCCTTCTATGAGCAGCTACAAGTATCTCATTTGTTTGAGACAATGCATATTGGAAAGAATGTCACATAATGCTTATGGAAAATTTTAGATGGGAGGAATAGCAAAGACAAATTGCTAAGTGACATTGAGGAAGACAAGGCATTCCAACATTTGACTCACTCTTATAGTGATGGACAACCAAACAATCTTCCATGGTTATTAACAAARCAAGAGAGCGATGTAGTAAAAAGGTTATACAAAAGATTAAATTTCCCACTAGTTTTGCTTCGAACATAAATAATATATTAATGAAGCAAGGTGATTTTGGTGGTGCAAAAACTCACGATTGGCATACCTTTATTAAGGTTTGAAATTTTATATAATTTTTCATCTTATGATATATATTGGTGCATACACAGACCCACTCGGCCCTTCGGTCGGCAGTCTGCTACATAGGATCGTTCTTTATCTCTCCTCAAATTCGTGAGCCGGATCGGCTCATTCGATCCCCACTGGAATCGTTGTTCACACTGATCCATAGGTCCTTCTTCTCCTGTCACGACCTTTGTACCTTCCTGTGACTTTTCCCGATATGAATTATGGGTTTCGAGAGTTCTTGTTTCCTAAAATGGCTCTTAACAGCGTTAGCCCTAGGGCTACCTCTTGGTCCACATGACCATCTCTTATATGACCATGGCCCTATTTTGTTTGGGGCTTATCACAACCTGCAATCTCATGAGTTCACTAGTCAAACCTCCTGACTCTCCCCTTCCAAAGTCATGACACCCGAGATCGCGAACCGGATACAGTTCCCTTTTTCGTCAGCACCCTTCACATGTGACCATCCGCTAGGCTAACGCTAGCTCCTCTTGCTTCTCGCCACTTCGTGATTTCTCTCCCTAGCGATGCTTCCTTCGTGTCCCGACACCTAAAGTGTCGAGATCCTGAACTCTTCAATACTCTTTGTCACAACTCATGACTTTGCAACTTCTGATGTTGAGATGAGGTCCTCTCAATATCCGAACCCTTGAAACATTGAAATGTGATGGGGCTCTGATCCAACGGTCCTCCCACGACCTGGATCCAACAACTATCCCTGCTCCTCGTGACTTTGAGACTTCGCATATTGGAGCACCCAACCTTTGGGCTCTCACCTTACGAACTTTCAAATTTATGAGATCCTCGATCTCTGCCACCTGTCCTCCTCAGATGGACGGTCCCGATCTTCTCATGACTTCGCCACTCATGACGTCAATATGATTCCTCCTTTGTCCTCCAATGTCCATGTCCCCGATAGAGTTGATCTCGTGACATGTGTCCTCTTCCAAATGAGCGGCTCAGATCTATTTCACTCTTTCACTGTTTCTTAGGTCGATCGCCCGGACTCTCATCTACCGAACCCTTGAACTCCTGAATGTCGATATCTCGATACCGCTCCTCGGGACTTTTGCTTATGTTGCTTCTCCACGTGAGGGTTTAAACCTCCTACAACTCTCAACAAATCCAATGGCTGTTGATTTCTTCACTCAAGATATGATGGCTCAGATCATTTCTACTATGCTCTTCTCCTACACTGCCCCCTAGACGTGAAATATTCAACGGTCCAGATATTCTCGGCTGATCTGATGACCGATGTTGATCTTCTCGAGATTTGGAACTTTTCTTCCAACACTTGGAAAAATTCCAATTCTCAAAGGCCTCGACCTTTGTTTCATCCCTATGATCTCTTGCAGCCTCTGTGTGTAAAAGCACTCACCTGCGCATAGGAAACATGGTTCCTCCTAAGCTTTAGAAAACTCTGAACTCTTCCCGAGAGTTCTCTAGCCTCTGCACTCCTTGCAGCTATGGCTTTGTGCGCTTAAAGCACTACTCCTCCTAAGCTTCCACTCCCGAATCCTTGAAGGGTTCTGACTTATGTGCCTTTGCAGAGTCTCTACATGCAAAGTACTATTTGTCCTGAGCTTCTCTACTCGCCTAGACTTCTAAGGAAACAGATCCTTCTCTCTTTCTCCTGTAGATGGAGAATTACGAGGCCCTCCTGGCACTTGGTCTGCTCAATCAACCTATTTCTAAGTATTTTTGGGTATTTAGTAACCCTGTGAATATTCTCAATGCCCACTTGGTAGAGCCTCTTGCAGAACTCCTCAGAGCTTCTGTCTGCAACTGAACTCAACAGAATTCCTCCTGTACGCTCTGTCACTTACTCCATGCCCTCCTGGCAGAGTGTCAAGAATCCTTCAGTGGTTCTTTCTTCTTACAAACCCACAGCCAAGTTCTCTTTTCATGCACTCCTTGCACTTGCTCAATGCCCTCTTGGCAGAGCATCTAGAATCCTCAGTGATTCTAACTTCTTACGAACTCACAGTCAAGTTCTCCTTTATGCATCACTATGCACATGCTCAATGCCCACTTGGCAAAGCTTCATAGAAATCCCAAGAGCTCCTGTCTGCAACTATGTTTCTCATACACAGCCTTACCTTTCGAGGTATTCAGAAACCTCCAAGGTCTTCCTCTGAGTTAGTGGTTTCAGCTCCTATGCCCGCAACATGTTTTTGTCTGAACCCACAGAATTCAAAAATGCATCCCCTGTGCACGGCTATCAGAACCCACATCGTTCTATCACACCCTCCTAGTGTGAAGCCTCAAAGACCTCTCAAATTCTGAAATCAAATAGATCCCCTGCAAATGCCTAATCATACATCTACAGCATAAAAACCACAACATAAACATGAACACTCAACAGACATCAACATAACATAGACAATATGCAGGAAAAATTGTTGTTTTTATTAAAATGGAAAATGTGTGTTCTTTACATGGGTGTTCTCGAGCTCTCTCTTGCTCTTTCCTAACTCAACTATTACAAAATGAGATCGATAATGATCTTTTACCTGAGGGGGCTCTTAGAGATCTTCTCTCCAAACCTCAACTACCCTATTAATTTACATTCAATGGATGTCTAGTCCATAGATCAGTTCTAGATCACAGCCTTACAAAATATTTAAGGCCTATCTTATCTACAGCCTGTGCAAAGTCACGGCTTCCTAGCTCAACAGCTTAAACATTAAATTACATTCATTTAAAATTTTTAAATGAGGTTGTGCCTCTCTTGAATGCTCGATTTGAAATTACTGACGGATGGTTGTCTAATGTGGAGAGATGCTCCTGCATCATACTCCTTAGCTGCAAAAAAATATGAGCTCCTACTCATGAGATTCCCATCTCGGCTGTGGAAATCCTCCTGGATCCCAAACAGAATTTTGGAGCTGTTAATCTGCTCCTTCTCCCTATTGCTGTTGCTGCTTCTACGTTGTTATTGTTGCTGCTTCCTTTCTTCTGCTCAACCTCTTCTTGTTGGAAGTCTATGCTGACCTTATCATCAGCCTTCTGATTTTTTCTATCACCTTGTCTAGCCACTGCAATGGCTGGCTCTATTTTTGCAGTCTCCCCAGCTACAAAAATTTTCTGCACATGGGCAGATCATTGTGATCTCCCATGCTTTCTTCATCATCTTCTTCTATGGCACTAAGTGTCCACTCTACTATAGATTCCTTCTCTGTAGTCTTCTCTTGACCGACCTATTGTTTAGTCATCTTCTTTGATAGCTCAACTTCTGACAGTTCTCCGGCTAGCTCTGGATTGTTCAGCCAATCCTCCAACATCTGTAGCTCCATCTCCCATGGAGTGATAAATCTGTTTGCCTGCTCCTCATCTTCTTCTGCTACTGGCTTCAATGTTGCATCTTTCTCAGCTTGCTGGCTAAATATGTTGAGCCATTCCTCAGAATTCTCATTCTCCTCTTCTACTTGGGCAGCTTCAGATATCTGCTCCAATTCTTCTTTGACAGTCTCAATTGGTTGTCCTTCTATTGTTGCTGCATCTGCAACATAGATTTCTGCCTCCTCTTGGGAAAGTGGTAGGAATAATTGAATTCCCCCAATCATCAAGACGATATCCTACTCTTCCTCTCGGATGGTGAAAGTTTTTAACTTGTCATCATCTTCATTCACATGGCTTGGAAAATCACATGAATCTTCTCCTATGTCAGCTGCACCTGCTGATCCAAATCCTTATCCGAGCTCACTTGTTTTGTTAACTCCTCAGAATGATTCAAACCCATCTCTAAATTTATGATACCTCCATATAGTCTCACCTGCTCATCCCTTCCCACCTAGTAATATGGGATTTCTCTGCTACCCTCCTGGCAGTCTGTGGAATCAATGGATCCCATCTCTGGTTCCTTGCCCACCTGGAAATATGGAAACCTTATGTTGCCCTCCTAGTAGTCCATGAGATCCCGCATTGATCTCAATTCATTTCCCACCTGGAAATATGAAATTCCCTCTGGTGTCCTTATGATAGTTTGTGAGATCCTGCAGCGATCTCAGCTCCTTGCCCACTTGGAAAATTGGAATTTCTTCTCTACCCTCCCGACAATTCTTAAGATCTTCAACTGATTTCAATTCATCTTCTTCATCACTAAGACCTCTCCCAGTCTTTGGTTCACATATCTGAACCCTTTTCCTTGGCCTGTTGAGGTTTTCAGTAGGCCTCAACCACCATTTTAACAACTTACACTGTCTTTTAGCCATCTCGCTATCTATCCACCTTCCTGGCATTTTTGCTGCTGTCACTCTGTACCCTTGAGCGTTCCAGCTTCTCTCCTATAGTCCTGTTGGTTGTCTTCTCGATTTCTGCCTACCTGCAAACAATCCTCACAGAGTCTTCAATGCTCTGTCTTCTTTATTTACCTTCTTGCTTCACCTGAAATATACAAGTGAAGTCTCGTTCTGATACCACTATGATGTGTGTATCGGACTCCTCCTGTTCCTCTTTCTCCCTCTGTCTGAAATATACAAACAAAGACAGGATCTGATACCATACTTGGTGCAAACGTAGACCCACTTGGCCCTCGGGTTGGAAGTCCACTACACAGGATCGTTCTTTATCTCTCCTCAAATTTGTGAGCCGGATTGGCTCATTCGATCCCCGCTGGAATCGTCGTTCACAATGATCCACAGGTCCTTATTCTCCTGTCATAGCCTCTGTACCTGCCTGTGACTTTTCCCGATATGAATTCTGGGTTTTAGGACTTCCTGTTTCCTGAAATGGCTCTTAACAGCATTAGCCCCAGGGCTACCTCTTGGTCCACATGACCATCTCTTATATGACCACAGCCCTATTTCGTTCGGGGCTTGTCACAACTCGCAATCTCATGAGTTCGTGAGTCGAACCTCCCAACTCTCCCCTTCCAAAGTCACGACACCCAAGATCATGAACCGGGTACAATTCCCTTTTTTTTCAGTGCCCTTCACGCGTGACCATCCGCTAGGCTAACGCTAGCTCCTCTTGCTTCTCACCACTTCATGATTTCACTCCCTAGCGATGCTTCCTTCGTGTCCTGACACCTGAAGTGTCGAGATCCCGAACTCTTCAATACTCTTGGTCGCAACTCGCAACTTCGTGACTTCTGATGTCAAGACGAGGTCCTCTCAACCTTTGAACCCCTGAAATGTTGAAATGCGATGGGTCTCTGATCCAACGGTCCTCCCACGACCTGGATCCAATGACTATCCCTACTCCTCGTGACTTCACATCTTGGAGCACCCAACCTTTGGGCTCTCACTTTATGAACTTCTGAATTTATGAGATCCTCGATCTCTGCCACTTGTCCTCCTCAGATGGATAGTCTCGATCTTCTAGTGACTTTGACACTCGCGAAGTCAAGAGGCTTCCTCCTTTGTCCTCCGATGTCCAAGTCCTCGATAGAGAGGATCTTGTGACACGTGTCCTCTTCCAAATGAGTAGCTCATATCTATTTCACTCTTTCATTGTTTCTGAGGTCGAGCATCCAGACTCTCATCTATCGAACCCCCAAACTCCTGAACACCAATATCCTGATACCACTCCTCGGGACTTTCACTTCTGCTACTTCTCCGCATGAGGGTTTAAACCTCGTGCAGCTCTCGATAGATCCAATGGCTATCGGTTCCTTCACTCAAGATCTGATGGATTAGATCATTTCTCTTGTGTGCTTCTCCTTCACTGCCCCCTAGACGTGAAATCTTCAACAGTCTAGATCTTCTCGGCTGATCTGAAGACCGATGTTTCTCTTCTCAAGCTTTGGCACTTTTCTTACAACACTTGGAAAAATTCCAATTCTCAAAGGCCTTGACCTTTGTTTCATCCTTGTGATATCTTGCATCCTCTATGCATAAAATCACTCACCTACGCGTATGAAACATGATTCCTCTTGAGCTTTAGAAAACTCTGAACTCTTCCCGAGAGTTCTATGGCCTCTGCACTCCTTGCAGCTATGGCTTCATGTTCTTAAATCACTACTCCTCCTGAGCTTCCACTCTCGAATCCTTGAAGGGTTCTGACTTCTGCACCTCTACAGAGGCTCTACACGCAAAGTGATATTCGTCCTGAGCTTCTCTACTCACCCAAACTTCTAAGGAAACAGATCCTTCTCTCTTTCTCCTATAGATGGAGAATTATGAGGCCTTCCTGGCACTCTGTCTACTCAAGAAACCTATTGTTGAGTATTTACGAGTATTTAGTAACCCTGTGAATATGCTCAATGCCCACTTGGTAGAGCCTCTTGCAGAACTCCTCAGAGCTTCTGTCTGCAACTAAACTCAACAGAATTCCTCCTGTGTTCTCTGTCACTTACTCCATGCCCTCTTGGCAGAGTGTCAAGAATCCTTCAGTGGTTCTTGCTTCTTACAAACCCACAACCAAGTTCTATTTTCATGCACTCCTTGCACTTGCTCAATGCCCTCCTGGCAGAGCATCTAGAATCCTCAGTGATTCTGACTTCTTACGAACTCACAGTCAAGTTCTCCTTTATGCATCACTATGCATATGCTCAATGCCCACTTGGCAGAGCTTCACAGAACTCCCAAGAGCTCATTTCTGCAATTGTGTTTCTCATACACAACCTTGCCTTCTGAGGTATTCAGAAACCTCCAAGGTCTTCCTCTGAGTTAGTGGTTTCAGCTCCTGTGCCCGCAACACGTTTTTGTCTGAACCCACAGAATTTAGAAATGCATCCCCTGTGCACGGCTATCAGAACCCGCAGCGTTCTATCACACCCTCCTAGTGTGAAGCCTCAAAGACCTCTCAAATTTTGAAATCAAACAGATCCCCTACAAATGCCTAATCATAAATATACAGCATAAAAACCATAACATAAACATGAACACTCAACAGACATCAACATAACACAGACAATATGTAGGAAAAAATGTTGTTTTTATTAAAATGGCAAATGCCTATTCTTTACATGGGTGTTCTCGAGCTCTCTCTTGTTCTTTCCTAACTCAACTATTACAAAATGAGATCGATAATGACCTTTTACATGAGGGGGCTCTTAGAGCTCTTCCCTCCAAACCTCAACTACCCTATTAATTTACATTCAATGGTTGTCTAGTCCGTAGATCAGATCTAGGTCATAGCCTTACAAAATATTTAAGGCCTATATCATCTACAGCCTGCGCAAAGGCATGGCTTCCCATCTCAACAACTTAAACATTAAATTACATTCATTTCAATTTTTTAAATGAGGTTGTGCCTCTCTTGAATGCTCGATTTGAAATCGTTGATGGCTGGCTAGCTAACGTGGAGAGATGCTCATGCATCATATACATTATTTGTTAGTAATATATTTGTTTCTAATCAAAATTAAACTATAATGCTTCCTTTCTTGTTACAATGTGTTCTACCACTAGGTCTAGAAAAAAACTTTAACAATAACATAAAACATGTTATGTATTATCTTAGTAAGTACATGAAGTAAGTAAAACATTATAATTGAAATGTTAAGTATAGAGCTTGTCAGCATTTGATTTACTTGCATTCTATAATTGAATGTTGACACATGCGATTTCTTTGCACTTTTAAGTGGTCATATAAAGAAATCCACAAATAAGATGTCAAGTATTAGAAGAGAGAAATCCTGCATCTAATGTGTGAAAGGAAAAAGTATATAGCTCCAATCTTTTTTCAATGCACAAGAACATTACCTCATACATTGAGTCGAGGAGTTTGAAAATATGTGGACTTGTACACAAAAGGTCAACATTGTTGGTGGAGTGGCACTTGAATGCATTGAAGGATTGTTTTAGACTAAGATCATGTCCAAAAGGCTCAACAGTTGAAGCTTATATGGTATATTGGTTCATGGTGTATTTTAGTGAATATTTACCCTAAGTAGTGGGTGATAGTAATATGCCTCTCCATTGGGATATCAATTCCACCAAAAAATTCAAAGGGGAGGTGTTTTGAGGAAAGGTAGATGGAGAAAAGTCAAAAGTTTTAGATTTTACTATAATCATTATCTTTGTACATATATTTTTAATCTCGTTTGACACCTAAATCTATTTTTATTTCATCATCCATGTAGTGAAGACTGGGATGCAATGCATTTATACATTTCAAAAAATCATGACATGATGAAGGTATGGGTAGAACGATGTAAAGAAGTCTATCATAGTTTATTAAGTAGTGGGGTGGTAGAGTTGATTAGAGGATATTAGGTGGATGATTCAAATATGACATGAAAGGAAATTGATATAATATATTTTGCAAAAAGATAGAAATGTAATCATTTCTCGTTGATTTTTAGTTTTTAATTCCCATTATTGTGTTGGTTTTTTACCCCTCAAATTATATCATACAATATTTATCAATTGTTCATGATGCATTTATAACATGTCAAGCATGTGGGTGAAACATCACAAAGTTGGATTATAAGAACATAACCGGTGATCGTGGGAAAACTGCAATTCTCCATGTTACTAATATTTTACATAGGGGTGATAGACACATGATCACATTTTATTTGAGATATATTGGATATAGACTTGAAATCCTTCAAAGTGGTTCTCTTTGAGGTTGGGTGGTATATATTGTTATTGCAAGGTGATGAAAGGATGGTTATCGATCACAATAATGGATTTACCATGATTACTAATACTAGGTATGAGGCAAGTATAGAGCCATATTTCCTTCCAAGTCAATATGAGAAGGTCTTTTATTCACAGGTGCTAGGCAGAAATGGTTGGTCATGTGTTGTTAGATTTAAACTCAATAAATGTCATCTAGAAAGTAGAGTATTTCATCTAATTTTTTACCTTGAGAGGGGAACTCTGAACAAGTAGCGCACATCTCTACATTCTAGAATTATCCAAGTTGTTATAGTTGTCTTGAGGCATCTCTTTCCATCAACATATAGGACTAAATATCATGCGTAGATAGAATAGAGTACCCCCAATTGAATCCATAATGAAGATTAAGTCATAACATTTAAATTTTTGTACAAGTAAACAAATAAGAGGAGAAACCTTCAATAGAAAAGACTTTACAAATTAATCAAGTGAACATATTGATGGAAACTAAAAGTCTTTATTGATGGTAATTAGTTGGATTCCATATTATAGCTGGAGGTTTGGCATGGGACTAAGGGATGAGTCAAATTTTCCTTTCCAACTTTTCTTTACTCTTAGGAAATTGAAATGAAGACCCTATTCAACACCTATTTTAGTTTGATGTATTTTATTGATTCATGGACTAATCATGGAACCTCAACCACTTAGGTTGTTTCCAACCACACTCAGAGACTCTGGACTACAAGGATATCAATATTTGAGTGCAAAATATAGTAAGCCATCGAAATAAATGAAATGTGTTTTCTTTTTATTTTAATATTGCATGTATGTAAAAGTTGAATTCATCAGTTTTAGTACCTTGGAATTGCTTATGAAACTCTAAAAACTCTTCTCTTCGCCTTTCTCATACTAATAAAAAGTAGATTATCTCCACATCACATAAAAAAAAAGAGCAATATGCAACTTCTTGTTTTCTAGAGAACACAACTAAAGTCAAATGAAAGTCCATTCTAGAGTGTTATCCATGATTTTAATATGGCATTATTAGTCCCTTTGGGGGTATATGAATCGATTCGATGTGCTTACCTTTACACTAGAAATAGTATCGACAAAGTCATACATCACAAATAACTACTTGTTTATGTATTCTCCCATATGCTAAGTTTCAATTTTGGAATATATCAGATTTATTTAGTGGGCGAATAAGATAGTTTTACATCTTATTTGGAATCATTTTGAATTATTGTTGCTCCGAGGTATTTTTTTCCAGAAGGAATTATCCTATACAAAAATAATTAGATTAATACTTTTTTTTTTTTTTAAATAAAAAGGGTGAAACCTGTTATATTAGCAAAAAGGAGTCTACAGTGACTGTTGATGATGCCAGCTGTCCCTCATGAGTAGGAAACCAGGACAGTTGGGTCTCCTGTGCCAGGTACAGATCTGTTATCAAAATATACATTTTCACGCCCTGCCCGAGGGAAACCAGGGCTATGATGCTAACGAGTTTCAAAAAAGAGACCATGACTAGTCATAAGGAAACTGAAACATTTTAACTAAACTGAAACAGCATAGAAACTCCTAACCAGAGCCCTGGTGGATCTATTTGCTCATGCTCGCTTGTTTATGCCCCATTTGATGCCAACCTGTCGGAAATGAGTACGCTTGCACGCACGTTGGGCACTGCCGCTTCGGAAGGTTCTTGGAGTGGGCTGCAAAGAGCATATCCAGCCTTTGGTCCATTCTAGCGAGACGAAAAAGCTATGTCATCCATCTGGCCTCGGAGCTCGAAAATGAGTGGTAGGTGCCAGAGTTCGGAGAAGGAAGGCTTGTCCATTCCTCCTCTATCGTTAGAAGTCCATGTACCGAAGTCCCTCGCTGCTCTTGTGCTGGAGTCTCCCGCTGGTCGAGTCGGTGGCTCTCCTGGCTCTGCCATCCCTGAGGTGTTGTCGGGAGGAGTTTCCTCCTCCACAATGCAGGGTGGGAAAAGGTCTTCCTCGCTAGCGACACTGGGGTTCCGTAGGATGACTCTGGGTGGTGGCTTGCTTTCCTCTGCTCCTACAATGGGAGGGTGGCTCTGCATATCCCCCTCTAGGCTAATTTCCTCGATAATTGCCATGGGAGGCGACCAAGGTCATCGTTTGCGTCGGGTGGATGCTAGTGCAAGAGCTCGCTCGAAATTTTGAATGCGTTTGCATCGGGATGCAGCCCTGTACCAGGTGGCCCCTCTACGCGATTTTCCTCTGAGCCTGGGCATGGTGGACATCTTGGGAGGAGTCCGAATTGGTGGAGGTCGGAACTGCAGCTCGGTCGCTCCTTTCTCAATCTTTGGTGGAGGTCAGAATTGCAGCTCGGACAGAATGAGCGCTGCGAGGGGCGAATACGGCTCTACTCGACCCATTGCCATGATAAAACACCAAACTGCCATGACTTCCATTGCCATTAATGCTGTGTGGTTAGTGCTCTATCATCTGGTACCTCTCCCGCACATGAGAGGGCTCATCAACTGAAGATGGCGGGTGCAGGCCATGGCCTAATTAATAGTGGGAGGGTGCCCACCAGTTGATGCCATAAATGGGTGTCCCGACGGCCTTCCGCGTGTCTGCTGCTGTGCACATGTCACCCCATCCGGGGGGAGTAGATCCTTGTTAGCTAAGGCTTGGCACCTCATGAAGATGTCTGAGCGATCTGGGGTGTGGTCCATCCAATTGGAGTAATCATCTTCCCATTCGATTACTTCATTTGCTAGGCTATCTGCAACTCGATTTACCTCTCGCTTCACATGTGAAGGCACGATGTTGAGAGCGGGAGTGAGGAGGTTTTTAAATTATTCTAGCATCCTTGAGAGGTACCAACTTGGTGAGATCTTGGAAGGTAGACTCCCATTTAGAATCTTGGTAATTAAATAGATGATGACCTGTGAGTCTCCTTCCAGGACTATATTGCAATGGTCTTTCTCCAGTGTTGCCTGCAGACCTCTTAATAAGCCTATTAGCTCCGCCACATTATTTGTCGTTTCCCCTAGGAAGCCTACTAACAGCCCCAGGAGCTTTCCTTTTGAATCTCTCACCACTGCACCCCAACCTGTTGTTCCCGGGTTGCCTTTGGATGCCCCGTCAAAGTTAATTTTTATGAAGTGGCCACAGGGGGGTGACCAGGTGGGGCTGATTTGCAGGGGTTTGTTAATTCTCCTAGCTTGGTGACAGGAGGGGAGGGGATCCCAATGTTGTAGGATGCATTACTCATCAGGGGTGCTCTTCAGGTCCTCCATTTTCCAGGGGTAGCACCTGATTGTTTCCTTGATTGTCGAGCTAATTTTCTCCCATGTGGCCTCTGGCGGGGAGGCTTGCGAGTGGAAGATTCATTTGTTTCTTTCCTTCCAGAGATGCTAGAGGATGAATCCTGGTAAGAGCTACCAGATGTGATTTAGGAGAACACTTTTGTATGAAATGTTATCCCAGTGTTTGATTGTATCGTTTACACTGCTTTGGCGTTGCCTAGACTTGCGCATGATTTGTGCACTTTGATCCTAGACGCTCTGACTGTAGCGGAAACCATTGAAGAGATGTTCCTTGGTTTCTTCTTGCTGATGGCAGAGCACATAGAGGGAGGGTCCAATGAAGCCCCGTTTCCTGAGATTATCCCAAGTTAAATCCCTATTGTGCACAAGTAGCCATAGGAAGGTGGAGACCTTGGGCCAAAGAGCTGAATTCCAGACTTTATTCCAAATGGGCTCCTTGTCTACGACTTGGGGATGGCTGTGGATGCCATAGGCTTCCTTAATCATGAAGGTCCCAACGATGGAGTACCTCCATCTCAAAATTTCTGGCCCTTCTCTTACTGGAATTTTACGTCGTTTAGCTTGGGTGTGCCAGCTTCCCAAGCTGAGATTTTCAGGGACGCCGAGGTCTTGGTGGGATAATTTCCATTGGCGCTAGTGTAAGTGCTGCCCTTGAGGTTTCCAGAGATCTTTGACTTTCAGGGAGGCTTGTGGGTCAATGGCTTCTCGAAGGGTGGCTGGGTCTACTATTCCATTCAGTGGTTTGAATTGCTGCCAGGAGTCGTGCCAGAGAATGGCGCTCTCCCCATCCCTAACCTCCCAGAAGGCATGGTTCTGAATTAGGGTGCGATTTTTCCAAGCAGTGTTCCAGATGTTAGACCCTTGTATCTTGGTGTTGTGCCTGATTAGTTGATTGCCAGGTGTTAGTGGGGCATATTTGTGCCTCCAAATGCGGGCCCAGGCCGTTGCAGGAGCTTTCATCCATCGCCACCAGATTTTGTCTCCCATGACTTGATTGAGTTTCCCTGGATCCCGAAGGCCTAATCTGCCTTGACTCTTTGGCAAACAAATTTTGTCCCATCTCACCAGGGCCCACTTTTTGTTAGTTTGGTGGCCATGCCAAAGGAAATTGCACTGAAGGTTTTTTATGGCCTTTATAACATGCTTAGGTGCTGCTAGGACCGTGAAGAGATAGGTGGGGAGGGCCTGCAGGACTAACTTTAGGAGGACAAGCCGGGAGGCAATATTGAGGGGTCTGAAGGTCCAATTCCTTAGTCTATTGGAAATGGAAAGGAGAAGGCTGTCCCAGGAGATAGATCTGGCGGCAACGCCCGTGAGGGGGAAGCCTAGGTAATTGGATGGAAGGGAGCTCCTTGGTATGCCTAAGAGTCTGGAGATATGGGCTTGAACAGGAGCAGGAGTATTGAAAAAGTAGAGTTTGGACTTATCCAGGTTTAGAGACATTCCTGAGGCTTTTTTGAAGTCGGAGAGGATGGAGTTGAGAGTGAGGGCTTCCCTTGCCGAGGGGGAGTTGAGAAGGAGTGTGTCATCAATGAATTGGCTGTGGGAGAGGGCTGGCTGAAGATTGTGGAGAGGTAGATCTTTGAGGGATCCATTTGTGGTTGTCACTGTGATAGATCTGCCTAGGCCCTCCACCATGAGCACGAATAGGAAGGGTGATAGGGGATCTCCCTATCGGATTCCTCGAGAAGGTGAGAAGGGCCCAGACGAAACTCCATTGATGAGGATGGAGAATAAGGTGGAGGAGATGATATTGAGGATCCACTTGACCCAGCCCTGATCGAAGCCAAAGGAGTCAAGGATGGCTTTGAGGTATAGCCAACTAGCTTTGTCAAAATCTTTGGAGAGGTCCAATTTTATTAACATACCAGGGGTTGTGGAGGTTTTAAGAGAGTGGATGACCTCATGCGCTAAAATGATGTTGTCCGTGATTTGCCTTCCTTCTACGTACCCGACTTGTTCTTTGGAAATGACGTGTGTCAGGATGGGTTTTAGCCTATTGGCTATAACCTTCGTGATGATTTTGTAGACAACATTGCAGAGGGCAATGGGTCTGAAGTGTTTGGGATTGGTGACCCGCTCTTCTTTAGGAATGAGGGTAAGGAAGGTCACATTTAGAGATGGAAGAACCACGCCAGAGGCTCTCGATTCCTCTACCACTTCCCATACGTCTCTCTTTATCAGGTCCCAGCAGTGATGGAAAAAGTCTGTGGTGAACCCATCCGGTCCCAGGGCCTTGCCTGGGGGCATGTCTCTTACATCTTGGTCCACTTCCTCCTGGGTGATGGGCCTCGTGAGGGAGGCATTTTGCTCCATGGTTACTAGGGTCAGTATATGTCTTGTTATTCTTTGGATGGATTCCATTCTGTCCTCCTGGGTTTCTGTTAGGAGATCTCAATACAAGTTGATTAGCTCTGCTTCTATTTTAGAGTGCTCTCTGACAATATTGCCTTGGCCATCTTCTAAATGGGTGATCCTGTTGACATGACGTCGATGCATCACTGTCCTGTGAAAGAATTTGGTGTTTCTCTCCCCTTCCTTGAGCCACTGCACTCGAGATTTTTGTTTCCATAGAATCTCCTCCTACTTTTGTCTTTCTTCTAGTTGCCCTTGGAGTATCTCCTCCTCTTTCATTAGGTTGGCAGTTCTGGATCTGGAGATAAAGGTTTTCTGGATCACCTCTAGATGTCTTTCTATGTCTTGAATGCTATGGAAAATGTCTCTGAAACAGTTCTTGTTCCATTTCTTCAATAGCAGCTTGAAGTTCTTGAGTCTTTGCTGAAATTTGTACATGCTTGAGACATGATTTATTTCTACCTGCGCCCACCATTCCTTAGCTAGGTGTTGGAAGTCTGGATGAAGGAGCTAAAATTTCTCAAAGCGGAAGGGCTTGAATTTGGGTGTGTCTTGAATGTTCATGCTGAGGGCCAGTGGCCAATGGTCTGATCCAGCTCTAGGTAGGATGAGGCTTTCCAGCTGGGAGCCTGACTCCATTAGTTCCTCGGAGACTAGGAAGTGGTCCAGCCGACAAGCGATGTGTTGGGCACCTGATCTGTGATTGACCATGTGAAAGTGCCATTGCTATTCTCTATATCGACTAATTTAAGTTGATCAATGAGAGTTTTGAACTTACCACTGTCTTTCTCCAGCTTTTTGGTACCTCCTTTTTTTTCCTCTAGCGTGAGGATCATGTTGAAGTCACCTCCTAGGATCCAGTTGCGCGTGGCCACTAGGGTTCTAATGAGCTCCAACCTCTGCATGAGTTTGTCATTATCTTGCTAACTGTGGGGGCCATAGACATTCGTGATGTCCCCCTCCTGGTTCGAGCCAATGATCTTGAAGTGCGCCGTTATTGTGCCCACAGTTGAAAAGGGGTTGTGGACGCTTATGCTAGCGGGGTTCCAGAGGATGGCCATCCCTCCTGAGGCACCTGTAGAATCTGTTGAAATGAAGTTGCAATCTCGCCTAATACGTTGAAAGATGATTTCATCTTTTGCTCTTGCACATTTGGTTTCTTGTAATAAGAGCATATCTAGATTGTCGGCTTTTATACATTCTCGGAGGGTCCTTTGCTTGGACCTGCCATTTAGTCCTCTAATGTTCCAAGTGAGGATTTTCATCATTGGGTTGGTGTCGGGGTTTGGAGGTAAACCTCCAAGATCTTGTGGATCTGACCAGAGTTTATCATGAGGTTGCCTGCCTCCCTGATCAGTTGCTGCACTGTTTTATGCCCTCTTCTCTTATTTTCTTGAAGGATTTTCTTTGAGCCAGAATGCGAGTCCGTGGCTATGCCCAGCCGTGCTGAGGAGCCCGTGGAG
Source organism: Picea glauca (assembly GCA_000966675.3). Lineage (NCBI taxonomy): Eukaryota > Viridiplantae > Streptophyta > Pinopsida > Pinales > Pinaceae > Picea > Picea glauca. The sequence goes on from JZKD02S2181774.1 coordinate 289,703, forward strand.
GAGTTGAGAAATACTTTGTGCACCTTGCGCAATTTCTCTTCAAGAAGGGTTTGCAGGTCTTTTTGATTCAGGGCTTCTTCCAGATTTTCCAGATCTATGCCGGCGAGATCCCTTTCGTCCAGCTGCATTGGGGTATCCCCATCGCCTTTGCCCCTATCCTCCATGTGTGCTTCCTGGATCTGGGGCGGGGGGGTTGGAGTTGATGTATTATCCTATGATTGCTGCGGATTTTTGTGCAGATCTTGGATTTCCTCCTCCTCTGGCAGGTGCTTCAGAATCTCATAGGAGTTTCTTGTTTCAATGTTTTGCTTCTACCCTTGGATTTGTCTCTTTGTTGGTTTTCGCTTCTTTGATGCCACCATGGTGAAGCCATCATTTTGTGCGGGCTCGCTTGCTTTGGTGACTGTTTTGATGAGGGGGAAGTCTCTGAAGAGGTGGCCATGTTTGTGGCATCTTCTACAGTGAAAGGGAATGTGCTCATAATCCAGGGTTTGCTGCCAGTCCTTGTCTTGGTATTCCAAAGTTACTGATCTGGGGAGTTCTTTGGAGATTTTCATGTAGACGCAAATTCTAGCATAGGAGGTGTATTTTCTTTGCTTGGTGGCTTCTGATGCTCTCACATACTGCCCTAGGGTATTCCCTATGCCCATTAGAATTTCCTCCAACCAGAACTCTTGTGGTAAAAAATATAAGCGGATCCACACTAGGGCCATGGTGAAGTCTTCTTTGTCAGGGCTGAATCTTTCAGTCTAGAAATGTAGGAAGAGCCCAGCTGAGTTGAAGAAGTATGGTCCATTTTCAAATATCCTATCTTCGTCCTCTAAGTTGTACAGGATGATTGTGAAAAATCCCTTGGAGCTGAGCTGAACTTCATAATCCCCCTTAGGGTTCCACCAGTGTTTGATCCACTTGTGGAGATCCCGTTCTGTAGGCCATAGCCCCAAGAACTTTCCTATGAGGGTGTGTTCTTTCATAAACTCTGTGTGTTCTCCTACTGTAGTGGAGCTAATAAGATATATTGGTGCTTTTTCCAGCTGGGGTATGCACTTACCTAGTTCCCATCCTTGATGTGGCTTTGCTTGTGAGGTTCCTGCTTCAGCTCCTATGTCCATTTCCTTTCGGAGGCCGTGTTCTCTAGCCATGAGCTGCTCACGCACTGGTTGGGGCAGCTCGAAAGCAGGTCACTTTGCTCGACTACCGGATCTGTCATTGGAAGTGATATTGTTGTATGAAGGGGTTTCCCCCCCCCCCCACGTTCCCATTGTGAAGTGTCAACAGGGTTGGGCTTGGGTTATTGGAACTACAGAGCGTGTGCCACGCGGGAGCTTTGGTTGTTGGCGTCTGCTGCGTGTGGCTGAGGGATTAGGGTTTCCTCAATCATTCTCTTAATAATTACTAAAATTAGATTAATACTTATTAGAGTATTGACATATATTTAATTTTCCTAAGAGACTTGTTTCCCATAAGCTAGATTGACACTATAAAATTAACCTATTGTGACTTTCTAACAAGTTTAATGTATGTAAGATGGAAAGAAAATGAGATCTAATTTGGCTATATCTCTCTTCCTTTGTTCTTATTTTATTTTATTTGGTGGGCTCAGAATGTCAACATATTTCAGGAAATTCAACCCCCTTCTGTGGTAGTTTCAACTTTAATTTCTAGAATCTCTTTGGAACACAAGTCAGAAGTCAAAAAATGAAAAAAAAGGAGTTTTTTTGCCTCATGTGGATGCGAGTATTCCTTGGGGTTATTTCGATGAGGCATCCCAAGTACATCCACCTTCTTGTGGTGCAGGGGCAGTCCTTTATATTTCAACATCACACTTCTAAAATATTAAATACTCACTTGGAAAAGGAACCGATATCAAGGAGGATATATCAACTTTATGGGACTTGTTATTCATGATGGACACTCTAAGATTGAGAAAAAATACAAATCATGGGTGACTCAAAAACCATAATTGATTGGGTGAGTCGACACATAAATATTTTGGTCCCAAGATTACAACCACTACTGAAACAAATCAAGGATTTATTATCTTCTTTAGAATGTTTCTCCATCTCTCACATTTTCAGGGAGCTCAATACTTTGGAGGATGATCTATGAAAAGAGGCTCGTCCTTCATATGATGGTGTTTTCTCTTTCCAAGATTTTTTGAACAACATCCATGAGATGGGATGACTTTTAGGCTATAGTATTTTTTAAGAGGAATAGTTTTTGATGATGTAAGACAGGATAAGGATAAGGTTCGATATGAAGAGTATGGAGAGTTGTTTTGATACTGTAGTGATATGAATGGACATAAAATAGACATCAAATGAAATTCCTTATATGGACAACATTGTGTATATTTTATTTTATTTGAAATATAAGTCTTTTCTTTCTCGGAAAAAAGTTTAATGTGTATGAATGTTTAGAATTAAATGTGAAACCCCCTATAACATTAAAAGTCAATGAAAGAACAATTATTTAAAATTTATATCTCATAAGAACAATTATTTCAAAGGAGTAGAACAAGCCTTTACAAGTTTTTCAATTAGACTACATTGGAACACTTGATTGGAGGAAAGATATCAAAGAGCATTAACAAGGTGACTTTTAAGAGGGGTCATGACTTCACCCCAAAATCTCAACATGGGTCATAGGTTTATGTGACATAGGATACAATCAAAGCAATGAGCTAACCATTACAATCAAAGCAAAGATATTTTGAATATTTTGACATTACCAAAACCCCCCAAGCTTCTATGATATAGTTAGATTAAGAGTGAGAAATTATTAGTCACTTACATATTCTTGTTTCGGATGTGATGCTACCCGTATTCATATTTGTTATTCTTCAATGTGTATAAATTTTCCTCCAAACAAATGTGTCTTTACTTTATACATATATTCCTTTCGGTTTTATAACCCATGGATGATCCATGTTCCATAGAATTAGTTGGTTGATTAATGCCCATGCATCAAATTTCATCTTGAAATAATGTGTTGGGGATGACACCCTTCTCTAGTCCCTTGGGGGCCAAAATATATAACTATAGGGATTGTATCATGGTTAGAAGCCTTGTACATGACAGATGTGATTTGGAGGCAACATTTAAGGCCCAAGCCCTAGGATTTTGGTTCTGAAGCATGTCTTAGGAAAGGAGACCCTTCCTTGTGTTGTGTAAGGTACCATATGTATTGATCAAAGTAGAAACAAAATTGTTATAACAATTATCAACAGAAAGAGAAAAATATAGAGCACAATGACACAATTGATTCCAAAAATGATACCATTATTATATTGATAGCCAAGTTCACTTGCCTTTTTGAGGGGACAACCTCGAGCAGAGTAGAGCTCAAATACAAAATGATTCTCAAGACAAATATATTCCATGATTTCTACTCCTATTTGTACTCAATCTTCTAGAGAACATTCTAGAGGAAGATCTTTCTAGAAGTGGAACCTTCTATTAGTTATATTTACATTAGACATGTTCACATTATTACATAGTTCTTATTTACTAATTTCGGCCTTTATTACATAGAAAACATATTATTCTATCTATTTGAGGGGTTAGGGAGGTTAGGACCCTAACATGACATTCCCCTTGAAAAAACAACCTTGTCCTCAAGGATTAAGGTAAGGAAATTGTTGCGGAATGATAGTCGGCTCCCATGTGGCATCCTCTAGTGGTGTATCCTTCCACTGAACTAAAACTTCCTTGATTGTGAACTAACGGAGATGAAGCTTGTGGTGGTCCAAGACTGCTTGGGGATGCAATCAAATAGAGCCTTCTTCATCCAATTCAGGGAGACTATTTGAGTCTGCAATATAGCAGATGAATAATAATATGAGGAATGGAAATATTTAGCAAGCAGTAATAGAACAATAAGATTATAGATAGATCATTACTAGAATAACACCAGAAAGAGCAATGTTCACTTGCCTCTTCAAGAGGGAAACCTCCAGCAGAGCATAGCTCTATTACAATAATCTCCAAGACAAAAATATCCAACACCTCCTATTCTTATTTATAATAATTCTATCTTCTAAGGAAACTTCTAGAGGAAGATCTTTCTAGAAGTGGAATCTTCTATTAGGTCTTCTTACATTGACTTATTCTCGTTTATTTATTAGGACTTATTAACTAATGTTGACCTTTATTACATAGAAAACATATCCTACTAACTAATGACCCATGAAGAGGGGTTAGGATCGGATCCTAACATGCCCTCCCCCTTTACAATTAGCCTTGTCCTCAAGGTTGAAGGTGCGAAAATTGTTGGAGTATGGTCGTTGGTTCCCAAGTCACGTCCTCTAATGATGTGTCCTTCCACTTGATCAATGCTTACTTGATAGTTATGCCACACAATTGACATTAACGAGAGTTGAGGTTTTCTTTTGGTTGGACCCAAAGGGATCCTTATTCATCCAATTCTGGAAGGATGGTTTGGAGCTTGCAATTATGTCCGACCACTTTTTTCAAACAGGAAACATGGAACACCAGATGAATTTTGGAAGTAACTAGAAGGGACAATTTGTAGGACACTAAACCAATATGATTGATGAGATGGTAGGGCCCATAAAAATTGTGTTCCAACTTTTTATGTCCCTGGGATTTGAGAGATGTTTGTTTGTAAGATTGGATCCTGAGAAACACCTGATAACCTTCCTGAAAAACCCTTTCTGAACGATATTGGTCCACTTGTTGCTTCATGTGATTTTGGGCCATGTAGAGGTTATCCTTTAGAGCCTTTAGGGTGGTTGTGTGAACTTACAACATTGTATCAATAGATTGGACCTTTGATGTGCCTGAAAGATAGGTAGTGACTGTAGGTGGGAGTTGGCCATACACTACTTCATATGGGGTCATTTTAGTGGTTGTATGAGAGGAAGTATTGTACCACCATTCTACCAAGGCAAGCCATTGCACCCACAGGTGTTGTTTATATGAAGAAAAACACCATAAGTAGATTTCCAAAAAAAAATTACCACTTTTGGTTGGTCGTTAGACTAGGGTGATAGGATGTGCTCATGTTTTGTTGGCTGCCTTGGAATTTAAATATCTCTTGCAAAAATGTGCTGGTGAAATTTGGGTCATGATCAGATATAGTAGAGGTGGGCATTCCATATAACTTGAAAATCTAATCAAGGAAAACCTTTGCTACTAGTTCCGGTGTGAAAGGGTGAGGTAAGGCACAAAAATGATCATACTTGGAGAGAAAATCAACCACCACCATGATGATTGTTCCCAACTTTAGGAAGGCCCACTATAAATTCCATGGAGATGTATGTCCACATAGAATCTAGAATGGGTAGGGGTTGTAGTGTTCCTTGAGACTTGATAGTTTCACCTTTATTACATTGGCACACCTCACATTCAATGACAAAGTGAAGGATATCCTTCTTCATGCCTGCCCAGAAAAAAAGAACAATGAGCACAAGCATAGGTATTTTGGAAGCCCAAGTGAGTTGCAATAGTTGATGAGTGCAACTCATTTAAGAGTCCCAGCTTGATTTTTAAAGAGGGCGATACACCGAGGAGATCCTTATATCTGAGAATATTTTCCTACCAAGTGTATCCGATGGGAGGATTAGGGTCCTCCAGAAGGCGTTGAATTATCCTTGAGAGAGTCGGGTGTGTTATCCACTCTTGGCGTACTTATTCAATCCAATCATGGACCAGTAAGGATAAGGCAAGGAGGGAGTCATGCTCCTCATGTTGTCTTGAAAATGCATCAGCTACTATATTGTATTTTCTCTTTTTATATATGATTTCATAATCATAACCCAAAATTTTGGTCAACCACTTGTTGTGTTCTTGGGAAGATAACCAATGCTCCAAAAAATACTTTAGACTAAGGTGATTTGTTTTGATCTGAAAATGATGCCCCAAAATATATCGCCTCCATGTGTGCACCACATGGAGAATGGCCATAATTTATTTTTCATACATAGATCTTCCCAGATTACGGCCACTCAACGCTTTGCTAGTAAAGGCCACATGTTGACCATCTTGTGTGAGCGCTGCACCTATACCAATACCATAAGCATATGATTCCACCACAAAGGTTTTGTTGAAGTCAGGAGATGCTAGGATAGGTGTAGTGCACATGTCCCTCTTTAAATATATGAAGGCTTTCTTAGAAATAGGTGTCCGATGAAATGCATTCTTCTTAAGAAGGTCAGTCAAGGGCTTAGTAGTTTTTCCATAATGGTGGAAAAAATTCATGTAGTATCCTGTGTGATCGAGAAAACCCCTTAATCAATTTAAGGTCATGGGTCACATCCACTCCTGCATAAATTGTATCTTTCTAGGGTCCACTTTTACCCCTTCTCAAACTACAATGTGTCCCAATTATTCCACTTCACTGGCCCTAAAGGAACATTTGGTATTTTTGATGAACAATTGGTTGTCCTACAACAAGTGAAGGACTTTTTCCACATGAATAAGGTGGCTATCCCAAGTGTGGTTGTATATGAGGATGTGTGGTGGCTATCAAAGAAAAACAGGACAAACTTTTGAAGGTAAGGTTTCAATATTTTATTCATGAGACTTTGGAAGGTGTGTGGGGCATTGCAAATCCAAAAAGGCACGACCAAGAATTCATAATTCTCTTCATGATTTTAGAAAGAAGTCTTCAGAATATCTTCCTCCTTCATTCGGATCTGGTGATAACCGGAGTGAAGATCTAATTTGGTGAAGACATAGGCACCTTGAAGTTCATCCAACAGATCATCAATGACAGGAATGGGAAACTTATATTTGATTTTCAGTTTATTCAAGGCACTAAAATAGGGACACATGTGCCAAGTAACTTATTTCTTTAATACCATCACCACAGGAAAAGAATATGGGTTGGTACTAGGGTGAATTACCCCTGCCTCCAGTAATTCTTGTACCATTTTTCTATTTCATTTTTTTGAGAAAATGGATACCTGTAGGGACATACATTGGGGGGTTGACTTAATGTGATGAGAGGGATTCTATGATCATGCTCACCCCTGGAAGGAGGTAAGTATGTTGTAACTTCAAAGACCTTGGGGTACTTATCCAATATTAGTTGCAGGATAGGAGGGACTATCGAACAGGCCTGGTCGGTGACCTGAATGTCATGCAATTGAGAAATCACACCATGGTGTCCTTTCTTCAACATGTTTTCCATCCTGTGAGAGATGATGAATTCAGAAGTGTTGGACAGACCTACCACACTTAGAGGGGGGGGTGAATGAGTGTGGGGATATTTTTCCCAAAACTTCCCTCTTACACAAAACTCATTAGTTAGCATTCCACATTTACTCATTACTCATTGTTTTCATTAATAATCAGTTAGATGTGAATACATATCAACAACATATATCATCAATATATCATCAACAAATCATCTCCACAAGGAGCACAAGATGTATGTACAATTTTTCTTTTTATTATGGACTTCAATCCGGGGGTTTTTTTCAGCAACAACTGAATAGAGTACAACTCTACAAGAGCACCAGCTCTATATGCAAGAATCAGCTTACATTATCAGCACCAACTAAGATGAGGCAACAATCCTCAACAAATATCAATCTGTACCATAAACAAGAGCATCAATCATGCACCAACCTGTGCCAAACAACCTGTAATCAACCTGTACCATACAAAAGTGCATCCAACCATGTACCAAGTATATACCAATCATGTTTCAACTATTCATCAACAATGAATCATCAATATCTACCAAAATCATCATCTATGCACCTCATGTATGTGCCAACTCATCAACTACTTGTCTCAACCATCACTAGTTTTGGATTAGTCAACAACCCTAACTTGAAGTAATCATAACTTTGAACCTATAATATATAAAGATCTAAAACTGATACATAATTCTATTCATTGTGTTTAATGAAATTCCTCCAAGTTTCACTACTTGGAACCTCTCAGAAAAAGAGTTATAGAAAAAATGGCATACCTTGTTGAATTCTGGCTTATTCTAGAGAGAGACATTGTAGAGCCTTCCCCGAACAAAATATTTTCTAAAAGGATCTGAAACTATTAAAAATAATACTAAATACTGTACCCTAACCAACCCATTTGGTCTCACTGAATTTGTATTTGTTAAGAAGAAGTTATGATGTTTTTACCCGAAACACCTGATTTTGACTAGTTTCAGGACTGGCCACAAACCCTATTTTCCACAGAGTGTAACTCCAAAAATAAAATGACCCACAAGCTGAATTTTTAACCATAGATACTTGGATATGTTTTCTCACTTTCATATCAATTTCAGGATCTAAATCATTATAGAAAAAATGTTATAGCGAAAATGGTGAGATGACCTGTAAATAACATACCTTACAAAGCATCATGAAAATAATTTATCCTTCCTTCAATTCCGGCCCTCTTTTCCTCACATTACTTCTAAAATTAGGCTTATATATCCTTGCTTACCTCAATCACCTATATATATTCAATATGCTCAAGTGTTCCACACCAAAAATGCTCAAGAAGCTCTCCATCAATTCTCCAAAAGATATTCTCACAAGAAGCTCTCCATTGATCCACAAAAAGGATGATCTACAAGAGACCATTACTATCTTATTTATACTTTCATCCTCTAGGTAACTTAACCCATTTTTAGGTCACTTAACCCATTTCTAGGTCACTTAACCTATTTTCCTTATTTTAGGGTTAACCACTTTCCATAA
>JZKD02S2181774.1:306412-317327 GCA_000966675.3 Picea glauca
ATAAAATATGGAAGTGGTTGTCATCCCAGAAATGACAACTATCCATATACCAATCATCACAATCATCCTCAAAATAATACCAAGCATATATTTCTTGATTATATTCATCCTTGAGACCCTCCATAAGAAATCTCTCCTGCATGTTATTCAATGAATCTTGAATACTATGAAAACTATCATTGAGGTCATCTGTGATGATATTTGTGAGGCTGTCTGTGAGGCCTTGTGCTAACACATCCAATCTAGCATCCAATTGGGCTTTGAATGATTCAAGAATTTCTTTCAGGTTTTGAGAAAAAATAGCCATCTGATCACCCTATGAACCCTTCGGTTCCGCAGCCATCACGAAAAAACCTAAAAAAATAGAACAATAAGTTACAACAAAAAATCCTGGTATTTTATGAAAAAACCCTAAAAAACTGCTGAAGTTAAAATGCTCATAACTTCACTTCCCGGACTCTGTTTCGGCTGATTTTTTTTTTGAAATTGGGTGAAATTGTGAGAGGAACTCAGATCTATAATTTATTTGGGAAAATTCAGCCTCAAAATGCTACATAAATAAAAACAAATTGCACCGTCGTCTGCAGAAAAACCCTAAAAAATTGTCAAATATACTCTGCTGAACTTAAAATGCTCATAACTGCACTCCCGGACTCCGTTTTGGCTGATTTTTTTTTTGAAATTGGGTGAAATTGTGAGAAGAACTCAGATGTGTAATTTATTTGGGCAAATTCGGCTTCCAAATTCTATAGAAATAAAAATAAATCGTGCCACCGTCCGTAGAAAAAACCTTGAAAAATTGCAAATTTTAAAACTTCGATATTTTGACCTTCCGGACTCTGTTTTGGAGGATTTTTTTTTTCAACTTGGGTGTTTTTCTGAGAGGAACTTAGATATACAAACCTTTTCTACAAATTTTGCATATAAATATATTGAAAATGTCTGGAATGTCTCGACCCTCTTTTTTCTTCTCCGAAAAAAAAAAAAACTGCAAAAATAAAAAATATTTGCCCACAATGTCTGCCAAGGAAAGTGCTCTGATACCACTTGTTAAGAACCTAATACTGATCTGAAGATATAATCACCACAAATTACTGAATACACAATATATCCAAAGAGCAATATAGAATAAAAACACCACTTTATTATATCAAACTTTGTTTTGGAGGATTTTTTTTTTCAACTTGGGTGTTTTTCTGAGAGGAACTCAGATATACAAACCTTTTCTGCAAATTTTGCATAGAAATATACTGAAAATTTCTAGAATGTCTCGACCCTCTTTTTTCTTCTCCGAAAAAAAAAAAATCTGCAAAAATAAAAAATATTTGCCCACAATGTCTGCCAAGGAAAGTGATCTGATACCAATTGTTAAGTACCTATACCAGATCTGCAAATATACTTCAGAAATAACCAAGAATAAACCATAAACCATTCACCATAACCATGAACACAAGAAATATCCAAAACCCTTGAGGTAGGGCAACACCATACAATGGATCCTATTATAGAAGGGATCCTCTCCTGTTCACTTGCCTCTTCGAGGGGGCATCCTCCTATTGAGCTTCATCTCCAAATACAATATTTCTCTTCATGTCTCATTACATTGCTTGAATCCCTTTATATAGTGCTACCAACACCTAAGAACATTCTAGAGGAGGAATCTTCTAGAAGTAGAACCTTCTAAGAAGTCCTCTTACATTTATTATATCTAATTACCCATTTATTATATCAAACTACCATAGTGGGACTTATTTAATAATATAGTGGACCTAGTCCACCTTACATTGCATGACCTCCACTATTATCACTATGGGCCCTCTGGGCCTTCCCACTACCTCTCTAGCTACCTTACAGCCACCAAACCAACAACTGTCCATCACTACCTAAATTACGGAATTTGATCCCCCCCAATCAAACTCCCACAACACCCATCACTACTGCTAGTCCCACCACTACCACCCACCCTTCCAGTAGTAAAGGGTTGAGGACCAAATACGCTTGTGCTATCTGTTCGGAGTATGGCCATTACACCCATCATTGCCCAACACTACCACGCTTTCGGCAGACATTAGCCGTTGTACGCCAGAACTTCCAGAACAACCCACGCCCTGCTACGTCCTCTTCAACAAATATCACTGACATTCATTATGTCACCACTTTAGTCCATGAATGTATGAGACGCCCTTGCTCTCTCTGTGATTCATTAGCTCATTTTACATACCAGTGTCCTATAATCCTTGGATGCAGGCAATGTCAATCGACTCTGCTCCACCGACTCGCAGAGGCGATAATTGACATTACCTCGTCACTAGTGGATCTTCGTGTCATTTCTCCCGAGCCCGAGGCACTCCCAACACCTCCATGGATCTTAGATGATGTCTCTAAGGATTTACCCTGTAACCTCCCCAACTCTCCTTCTCATTCCTCTACGGACACTCTCCACCCAACCACCACGGGTACCCCTCAGTACTTCAATATATGGTTTATGTCGAGTGAGCCCTCCCCATCTCCTAGCATTGTTCTCCCTTCTTCTTCATCAGGGGGCAACCACACTGTCACTGAGATCACTCCTCACGACCCCTTGCATTTCCATCATTTTCAATGCGACGAGGAAATACTCGAAGAGCTAAACCACCCAGACTCTCCCTGGGATGCGCTACATGACCGCACCCTCTTCTCTCCACAGGAAGCCCCCATGCCTCCTAACCAAAACCCCATTTACACAGTCGAAACCAAAGATTTTATCCCATCCGAGCCTATCGATTGGTTCAACAATCCCATTCCTTCCCTTGATGCATTTGAAGAAGGCAACATGGCCAACATTTCCCCCACCATCAAAATCGACATTTCCATTAAACATGGCATCATCAAAGAAATCACCATTGGAGCTACTTGCACTCCTCAGGAAATCACCGCATATAAATCCCTCTTCCAGGAATATAGGAATATTTTTGCCTGGTCATACACGTAAATGCATAGCCTCAATCCCTCCATTGTCGAACATTTCATCGACACCTGGCCCGACATCACACCAGTGTGCCAAAAATAGTGACCGCTACACCCATCCAAAGCCACGGCTATCAAAGCTAAAATTGACAAATTATGCACTGTCGGGTTTATTTACCCCATCGCTTATACCTCATGGGTTTCCAACCCTGTACCCATCGACAAAAAACAAGGCACTATCCACGTTTGCATAGACTTCCGTGATCTCAATAACGCATGTCCAAAAGACAACTTTCCAACGCCTTTCATCGATCAAATTATCGATGACTGTGCCGGCCATGAGGCTCTCTCCTTTATGGACGGATTCTCTGGCTATAACCAAATCCAAATCCACCCAGTCGATCAGTATAAAACCACATTCACTACCTCGTGGGGTACCTTTTCATATCGTGTCATGCCTTTCGGCTTAAAAAATGTCGGCGCAACTTTCCAGTGGGCGATGACATACATCTTCCACAATCTGGCTAAAATCATCCTCGCCTACTTGGACGACCTCACAGCTCGATCCAAGAAATGCACCCAGTATCTCGATGATTTACGAATCATATTTCAATAGTGTCATCAGTAAAAAGTCTGCTTAAATCCTCTCAAGTGTGTGTTCTGTGTCACCATTGGGCACCTCCTCAGTTTTATTGTTTCCCAAAGCGGTATTACCGTGGACCCCCTCAAAGTCCAAGCTATCACCGAAATTCCACCTCCCCGAAATTTACGGCAACTTCAGAGTCTTCAGGGCAAAGCTAACTTTCTTAGATGCTTTTTCCCGGATTATGCCATACACGCACACATCTTCCTTCGCTTACTACGTCATGACATCCCATTTCATTGGGACGACCATGCCCAACAGTCATTTGACGATCTTAAAGAAGAGCTTTCAAATGCACCTTTAATCAGTGCACCTGACTATAATCGTGACTATATCCTCTACGTATCAGCATCAACTGTATCAGTAGCCAGCATCGTCGTCCAGCTCGGAGATGACAATCATGAACATGTCATTTATTACGTTAGTAAAAACCTCTCAGGGCCACCCTTGAAGTATAAATACGAAGAGAAACTTGCTCTGGCAGTTGTTCTTGCAGTCCAGAAACTACACCATTACATTTTGCTTCACACCACAAAGGTCATCGTAGATTCCAACCCTATGCAGTACTTGCTCAGCCGTCAGCAAGTTAATGGCAAATTCGCTCGATGGATCATTATCCTTCAGGAGTACGACCTCGAGTTCTCAACACCTAAGAGTAAGAAGGCCCTCGTTCTCGCCGAACTTGTCACGGCCCTCCCCTCTGACACCACCAGTGCCCCCGTCAATACCGACTTTCCCAACAAACATCTCTTTTACATTACTTTGGATGATCCTTGGTACGGAAATCTCCTCGTCTATCTCTGAACTCAAAATTTTGGTAACCACCTTTCACGAGATGATCGTCGACGTATTCGCCATCAAGCCCCCCACTACCTTCTCATTGGAGACATATTATACCGGCAGGGCGTCGACACCATTCTTCGTTGATGCCTGACTATTGACGAGGTTGATAGAGTCTTAAATAACTGCCATAGCGGCGCATGTGGGGGCCATCTTTCAGGTATATCCACTGCTCAAAAGATTATCCGAGCCGGTTACTTTTAGCCTACCTTGTTTCATGATTGCATTCATGTTGTGAAATGATGTGAGCAATGTCAGCTCTACGCCAACAAAGCCCGGGATCCCCTCACTCTTCCCCACCCTGTCATTACAGCCGACCCTTTTTGCAAATGGGGCATCAACTTTATGACTTGTAATCCACCCTCCAGCAATGGTCACAATTACATCATTGTCGTCGTTGACTACTTCACCAAATGGGCCAAAGCTATGCCCACTTTCAACAATACCGCTGACACTGCAGCGCTTTTTTTCTTTAACCACGTCATATCCCATTTTGGAGTACCCCTCCAACTCATTTCTGACCATGGGAAACACTTCGAGAATGAGATCTTCGTCGAACTCTCCTCTCGGTTAGGCTTCTCTCATGAGTTTGCCTCACCATATTACCCTCAGTCAAACGGACAGGTCGAGGCAGTTAACAAAGTCCTCAAGACCATGTTATAGCGCACAGTTAATAAACATAAAACCAATTGGAATCATATGTTATTTTCTGTGCTATGGGCTTATCGAATGGCTGTGAAGACCACTACTGGTTTCACACCATTCCATTTAGTCCATGGGGTTGAGGAAACTCTTCCCATCTAGTGCGAAATTCCCACCTTACGCACCGCAATTGAGCTATTACCTGACACTGCTCCAATGGAGCAGCGCTTGCTGAACTTGGAGTCTCTGGATGAAGATCGTCGATATTCCTTACAAAACAACGAGGAAGCTAAAAAATGATCCAAGGATACCTTTGATCGCCATGTCAACCTTCGATCATTCCGCGAAGGCAACCTCATCCTGGCTTATGATATCGCTCATGATACCTTCAGCCACAGCAAATTCGAATCACTCTGGCATGGCCCATACATCATTCAACATTGCCTCACCAAAGGTGCATATATCCTGACCTCTCCCGAAGGCCTCTCTCTCAAAGAACCCGTCAACGGGTTGTATCTCAAGAAATTTTATTCTTAAAAGTAGTCATTCTACTTTAGGTTATTTCTTTTCTAGCGTTTTTAATATTTTTTCTCCTCCCCTCACGTCTAAACTATTCTTTGTGCTATTGACAGATGCTTCCTCCAACAGCCTACCACATCGGTTACGCCGACGACGCCAGCCGTTGGACACAAAATCTTGCTTCAGCTGCTTGGGCTCTCTATACCCCCTCACATGAAATGCTCCATTCAAGCGGCATATGTTTGGGGCTAGCAACCAACAACCAAGCTGAATACACTGTTGTCATTGGCCTCTTGGCCGATGCCCAACATCATCATATTCGTCACCTTAGTGTCTTCCTCGATTCTCAACTAGTCGTTCTCTAGCTCAACAACGTGTACCGCGTTTGTGATCCTTGTCTCTTTCGCAAATACCTGCAAGTTAGGTTTTTATCTCGACATTTTGATTCCATTACATTTACACATATTCCAAAACAATTTAATCAAATCACAGATACCCTAGCTAATATTGTGTTAGACTGGCATATATCACATCAAGCTACCTCTACACATACATAAACACATCACAAAAACCTGTCACAACATATGTATAGAATAGACCTAATCAACTCATCAACAAAAAACATGTAGACACCATCAGGATCTCAAATATGTATACTCATGTATATATAAAGGCCCATCAGGCCATCCAAATGTTTACATACAAAAAATACATGTATCCATAGGACATAGCACCTCGGTACAAAAAATGGGCTCACCAGCCTATATACAACAAAAAAAGATATGCATCATGCACCACTCATGGTGCCTCTATCGCGTCACCACCTGCTCCTCCCTCAAGCGATGGCGGCCCACCACTACCTGCCCCAGGCGGTCGTGGTCCACCCCCTATAGGACCCTCCTGCCCCAACGACAGGCGTCCACTCGTCATAGCAGCCAGCACTGCTACTCGTCGCACTATGGACCGCCATGGTGCCAGTATCCCCACACACTGCTCCAGGAAACTCTCATCCTGGATGTGCATCCACATGCCCTCAGGAACATCCTGCAAAACCGTCTCCAGACTACGACGTATATCATCAAAATCCACTCCGGGCACCGCCGGAGGAGCACGTGATGGCCCTGCACCAGGTTCATCGAACCAGTGCCTCCTCGTTTCCCTCTCTGGCTCAGCTGGTCGCCCCGAAACATCCTCCAGCCGACGTCTCTCTCCCTGCGATAGTCTCTCCAGCTCTCGATGAGCCGACGCTCTCTGCATCTCCACCTCGCGCCCGCGAGGTGCCACATCTGCACATGCAAAAAAAATAGATAGTATCAACATCTATATCATATACATATGGACTGCTATCTCAAAAAACAAAATCAACCAAAACATGCACACGAATACTCAACATACCTCGATGGTCAAACACCTCCCTTGGAGGTAGCACCATGTCCGGGTCACCCCGGAAGTCCACCCTAGCATAGGGGTACTGAAGTATCACTTGCGGCATCTACCGCCATACCTGTGCCATCTCTGCCGAAAAGAAGTGGCCACCTTCGCCACCACCACAAAGAAGAAAAACTGTCGCCCACCGCCTCAACCGTGGCTCTCGCACCCCTGGCATCTCCAGTAGAATCCTTGGGCGCAACATCGACACCCTCTCTAAAAACTAGGCCACTAGGATGGACCCAAATGCAAACTCCCCCGCACCAGTGGATCGACAATGGTCCAACTGTGCCACCATCCTCGTATGCAGTGTCAGCCCCCAAGCGAACCACTCACCGGCCAACACTCTCTCCAACACCAAAATCTGGCCACCACTAATCCGTTGGGTCGCCAGTGACCCATATACCCGCACAATCATCGCTGCTATATAGCGATGCACCAAGGAATCTATCACCGCTATACTCACAACCGTCCCAGACATAAAGTCCCAACCTGAACAATATCTCTGTCTAATATCGGCAAGCAAATTAGTCCTAGGCAACACCGGCTCCACCGGTAGGGGCGTTCCCTGAAAGGGGATCCCAATCAAGAAATATATATCATCCACAGAAGTGAAGGGGATTTTCTCTCCTCGTAAGAGGAAGCAGTGCATCTTCGGACTCCAAATCTAGATCAGGAACTGTAATAAATACTCTTGTGCCCGTATCAATGGGCACTCAAATAACTTTAGCAACCCACAGGTTGCCAAAGTCTCATGCACACCGGGCCCCTCAATGGCCACGACGTCTCGCAACTGGGCCCAGTCTCTCTCTCACCACCGCATTGGCATCATCACCACCATCCACTTGCAGACAACATAGAGCCCTATATCAGCTCATGCAACCATCAACAGCATCAAAAAGACTCATTTTTTTACACACTTCAACCTTGCCTCCTAGGCGCGGTTTTGTTACCCACATGCACGCACACATGCATGCCTATTCACTACACAGGCACGCACACATGCGTGCATGTGCACTACATAGGCGTGCATCAATGAGCACCTGTTTGCTTCACAGGCATGCCCCTACGCATGCCTGTTCACCATACAGACGCGCACAGGTGCGTGCCTGTCAAACCCACGGACGCGCACTGGTGCGCGCCTGTTCAACTCACAGGCACGCCCTTCGAGTGTGCCTTAAATCCCCTCTACCGCACCCCCATGCGTGTATATCCAGTGGGTAGGCGCGCACATATGCACACCTATCACCCGGTCGCTCGTGCATGTGGGGCCCATACCCCCTAAATACCTTTGTACGGCCCTCCGTACAGCCCCTGCCCAAAAATTGAAAACCTATTTCTATGCAGGATGATCAGACCACTAACCTGATACTCGCAGATCCTTAATTGGCTACCTCGTCCTCCCTGAATCTCCCAATCTCCTCTAAAAACTGCTCGTCCAGTCACTATTGCAGCAAGTACAAATGAGGTGGCAATGTGGGCCCTACAACTATATATAGGCCTTTTGCCAAACTTCCACTCACCATTCCGGGAGCTCATGGTGTCCATTTTTCAATCCGTCTTCAGCCACGGGATCAGCATCCTGTTACCTACATCACAACAGTCCCTGGGTCACTTTTCATCCTAATCCCCTGAGGCACCTTATTTTTCATACCATGGTCAGGTACGCACGCACATAGTCACATTTATCAAATACATGCTCATATATTCGATTCTCTTCAGATATTGTTCACTTTGGGTATTTGGTTTTCATGTGTGCAGGTACTTGCTCATCCTACATCGACACAACCCCTTCAGGTATATACTCAGCACTGGCATGTAGTCTTTCCCGCTGTATCACATTTACATTTCCAGTCACACCCTCTGATATTGGCCTCTAGGATCCCCATTCCTGGCTCTGCAGTACCCATGCCTCCATTTGCATCTTCGATACTGTTACCCGGTAGCATTCTTACCCACATGAGTTGTCCCATTCATAGCACATTTTGCCACTTTTTTTGACACTCATGCTATTTTTCATTACCCTTTAGGGATGGGAGTCCCGATAGTCTTTCATCATGTCGTGAATCAACCACATACTCCTTCTCCTCATTTTTCTAGCTTTCCCAAACGGACTCCCAGATTATATCTTTACGATTCTATTTTTTACCTGCACCTCCGCAGTATCATGAAACCTCCATTTCATCCACAATCAGTTTGCCCATCTGTGAACCTCCCTTCATTTCACCTACCTCATACAGAAACTCACTAATGGGGGCCCCACCCTTCATTAGTTTTCCAAACAAATTATTCCCTACATGGGCCATCCATATCACACTGGGCACCCATTTCTGTATTTGTACGTTTCTCCTCAATTATTCGTTATTTATTGTACAAACGCCTTTATTTCTAGTCATTACATTATCTTTTTTTCATTACCTTTGGCAACCTGTTTCCCTCCTTTCGGCCAAACGCAACCCATGTCACCCTTGGTTGGAGCATTACTTATCATCTACCCTTGCCAGCATCATCCATATCTTCAGAGTACCCCACCGGTCACTTACCTCTACCCTCTGAGTTTGTTCACTTTGTCTCGCCTCTGGCTCAACTTATCACCGGTCTTGTCATCCCCCTGACACTCGACCTCGTTACACGGTTGCGACCACTTTTTATCTCATACATCCTCCCACCAAGGGAAGTATTGAGTCTTCCCACTTCTTGACTTCGTCCATGTACCTCTGCCACTTTCTCACCCCAGTAGATTCCACGAAGCCCTTTGCTTCTGGGAGTCGCATTCCCCTTTTGTCGACATTAGCACAATTTTCTGGAAGGGCAACAGTATCTTGATTCTCATTCTCCACTCCATGAGAGATCTCGGATGGAACAGGGTGAAACACCATTGCTCCCTGCTGTCGTTGGCCCCCATAACATTCGACGCCAACACTTTCTCGTGTTACAGTGAGTCTTACTTTGCGACTATTGCAGTTATTTCTCTCATTTTCCGAAGACCTCTGAACTTGGTTGGGCTATCAATGCCCACATAATCACTGCTACTTATTACCATGATCACTGCCTACTATTCAGAGTATGTTCATTTGTAGAATTTTCTTTTTCCTTTATCACAACTGCTCCCGAGGGCACTACAGTTGTCTACACCAACGCTTCCATCATCTTTTTCAGAGTTACATGACATGAGCATGGGGCATGCCTGCCTCGTTTGTACACAGTTTTATATTTTACAAACCTTATGGAAGGTCGGGTCCTACCGGTTCCTTTTTCCCTCAAACAGATTGCTCTGGACACTCACACTATTACTCTCTCTTACAACAACATTCTCAGTAGAAGAAACATTGATGGATTTCGGCTATACGTTTGCTCCTAACCTCATCCATCAGGGGGCATCTGTTATCACTGAAATTTCATCCGCACATGGTTACAAGAACTCATCATCGTCAAACAATAATGAAGTCATTCATGGACATGAATTAATACCACAACATTCAAAAAAGGTCAAAAACTATACAAATTAGTGAAAAATTGAGGAGCGCTTTACATACATGAGGCGCATGCGCACATGCGTGGAACAGGGACATATAAAGCATGCACAGGTGCATGATGCACGACTGTTAGTGCAAAAATCCGTGCACCTACTAAATGGTGCATTTATGAATGTGGTCGGCCTCCCAACCACTTATGGTTCAGCTCCCAAGCCGATTTGACCTCCAAATCCAGGCTAGATCCGAATGGTGGGTTGTTCAAATACCTAAGAATGCCCTAAATGGCCTCTTTTCACACTACAAAGCAGTTGAACAAAAGCCCAAAGCAATGCTATAAAAAGCCATGAATGCACCTCATTTTCTGAAGGAATTCAAAGTAATGTTATGCTGCCTATATTGTTTTAAGGACTCCATCCTTGAC
>JZKD02S2181774.1:357755-369054 GCA_000966675.3 Picea glauca
TATTAAAGGCAGAAAGGCAAGGGGGGTCCGAAATCACTTGAGTGCCATTGATCTGGGCACTCTAATCCTAACCGCTCGAGAGATGCATGCCCAATTCTGGACCTACCCCCTTCGCTTAAAGGTAGAATGGCAGGGGGGCTCCAGAATCTGATCCCGACCATAGATCTAGGAGTACAGATTCTGGCTATCCAGATTTTCTCGTTGCATATCCAAAAAATGCATTTGTGCCACAAAATTAGGAAAGCATAAGCTCGATTGCGCCAAAGAAGACGAGGAGTCTCAAATGCCAGAGAAGCTGAAGAGTCACGATGAGGATCAGACAGAGCACTCAAGTTACGGAGCAATTTGGTGCGGAGTGTGCATGCAGAGGCATTGTGAATATTACATGCACAAGGAGCACAAGTACTATAAGAATGATGAACAAAGAAGAGATGGGCATTGTTGGGCTGGGGAGGATTCAAGTGTGAGTGAGGAGGCAAAGCGTAGGAGCAGAGATGCATGCAAGAGGAAGGTTTCATCAAAGAGATATGGTGCAGAGTATAAAAGACAGAAGAACAGAAAGTGCAAGTGGCGTGCAGAAGACACTGATGCAGATAGGACAGAGCAGCATAACAGAACAACAACAAGTCTGGTAAGCCATTGAATAATTTAATATCACTGTAATAAGGTTCAGTAACAAAGAATTTATTGTTCAGGGTGGTTGGGAGGTGCTAGGGAGGACTGGTGTCCTCAAAGTTTCAAGTGGGTGCTTGAACACAGGGAGTTGATGCTAGAGAAACCAGGGAGTTGGTGCTTCCTTCTAGTTGGTGCTAGAGAAACTAGGGAGTTGTTGCTTCCTTCTAGTGGGTGCTAGAGAAAATAGAGAGTCGGTGCTCTCAGCAAGTTGTAGCTTGCAAAATAGAGGTTGTATCCTCACAATGAGTTGGTGCTCATATGTATGATAATGTAGAGAATGTAGATAATCCTTATCATATAAATAAAAGGAGGTTTTACCCTGTATGGGTTTCCTCGGGAACTATCTGTCTCTATCTTTCTCATATATGTGACTGATGTTGAATGTGCCTTTGTTTATTTCACTACATTATTGTGATCATCATTGAGTGCCTTGTAAATATTTAAAAAGAATCATAATTGTTTAAGCACAGTAACAACTGATTCACCCCCCCCCCATCTCAGTTGTCCAACATAAGGTTGTAGAGTACAACCTCTTTTCAAACCTACTTTCTAGGAGTGAGGTTGGGGTTTCTCTTGCCTCTTTTCACACCTGTGTTGATAGGAGTGAGGCAACATTCCTTTGCATTTGGAGCATCATAGTAAGCGCAGTTGACATACATGTCAGTATCTTAGATGCGTGTGGAGGACAAGCTAGCCGAGGCTAGAAATTGGTCACCTTGGAAGGTGAGGATGGTCTCTATCTTAGAGGACCTTGAGCTATGGGACATATTCGAGGAACTTGTTCTAGTCATTCATGTCACTACTCCCATATAGGTGGCATAATTCAAGAAAAGGAACAACAAGGCAAAGAGGATAATTTGTGATGATGTGAGAGATCACAGTATTCCCCATTTGACGGGGAAGACTCATGCATATGAGATGTGGCCATCTCTATGCAAGTTGTACGAGAGATCTAATTAGAACTGGAATTCGGTTCTTCATGATCGAATAAGGAGAATTTGCATTCTCGAGGATGAGTTGGTTACTTTATTCCTTGATAGATACACCTAGATCAGAGAGGAGCTTGGAGAGAGGTGGTGAAACCTAACTCTTTGCTGAGGACAACTATGAATAGATTCACCAAACCTTGGGGTCCATTCATACAGGGCATTGTTGCCAGGGAGGTTATGCCTACATGGGGAGGATGTGGGATGAATTCGTCCAGGAGTAGATTAGGCTTGCAGTTGAAGCTTCTAGATAGCAGCAGTAGAAACAGTCAGTTCCGGGTGATGAGGACCTTTTTGGACAAAGGGAAAGAAGAAGACTAGTCATGGAGGTCAGTAGGGTCCCAAGTTTGGGGCCCCACCATAGGGAGGAGAGAGCAGCAACAACAGTGGGAAAAAGAGAGACATGAGCATAGTGAGATGCATTGCTTGTGAAGAGATGGGTCACTATGCAAGACAATGTCCGAAGAAGAAGAAGAAACAGCAGGATGTGTCAGCAGCGACAACAGAGGAGATAGAGTTCAGTGATCAGTTTGCGAGAGAGTGTGCATTCATGACTACCTTCTCTACCATTACACCATCCAACACTAGTTGGGGTGACAAATTTGATGAGGACTGACTGACTCACAATAGTGATTCGAAGGGAGAGAAAACTCAGTGTCCCTGGACATCTTCAAAGTGGGTGATTGGTCCACCCAGTATAGCTACAGTTTCAGAGCAGCTGAGAAGATAGAGAGTTGGTGCTACAGATTTAGTGCATCAGAGGTTTATGAGGAGGAGGATCAAGGCACCAAGGAGTCTTGAGCCTCACTTAGCTTCTGAGATAGGCAGATCAGGTTCTAGATCCACTTCAGGTGGAAGTTACTTGGCGAGAGTCCAAGTTGATTACTCTTGGTGAGATACCAAGAGGTGGAGACTCTTGGTAAGACGCCAAGAGAGTGAATCTTGGTCAGATGCCAAGAATAGGTGGAAATACTTGGTGGGAGACCAAGGTGGAGATCTTGGTGTGATGAGCAAGATCTAGGTGATCTTGGATAGATGGAGAGTCAGTTCCATTTATAAATCACACAAATTGAGTAGATCTATGACATAGTTCATTTTCAGTGATCAGGGTACAACCATACTCACCGAGTATATGCCAAGAGGCAACCATGTCCTCTGCAGGGACGATATTGGTGGTGACGAGCACTTTCCTTGATAAGAGGGAGTGTTGAGATTTGGGTACCTTGGAAAGTGGTCCCCATGTGCTTATGAGCCTCTAAGCACAAAGGGAGAGACTATTACCCTTGTACTATGTACTTTGTGTCTAATTTGACTTTGACTTACGGAATTTAAGTTAAAAGTGAAATTTGGTCATTTTAGCCTAAAGGGACAATTAATTCACAATGAGGGTGAATTGAAAGACATAAAGTGAGAACTATGGAAACTTAAGTGAAATTGGGTTTTGAGTTGAGATTTATGTGAGATGATCTCAACCATTGATTAGAGATGAGATGTGAGATCTCATCCATCCATTATTTTAGGTTTCCTTATGCATCCTAAAGGAGGGTGCAAGGGGAAAAGGAGGCATTCATTCCTTGTTATGTTCACTTGAGGTAAGGACAAAGGGAAAGAGGATGAGAACAATTGCATTGGGAGAGGATAGCTTGGGTGCATGCTTCCATGGAGAGAGGCATCTAGCGTAGGCCTCAGTTATTTGATGGTGATCACATCTGCTAGGAGGAGGGCGTACCATAGGATTGGATGCACAACTACCTGGTAGAAGTTTCACTTCGAGGAAGCCAGTTCTAATAGGTTCAGTGGAGAGGCAGCACAGGAGAGCACATTCTTATGCGGATATTTCTTCATTGGGTCAAAGAGGAAGGAGAGCGCTTCATTTCAATGGAGAGAGAAACAAAGGGAGAGGGTGCACCTGAGTTTGGGCACATATCTCATTGGAGCTTATGGAAAATCTCATGAGGAGCTTTCTATGTATACAAGATCCTTTGTATTTTATTACTTTTTTTATCTCATGCTTTGATCATCATTATATAGACATATATCCCAAACTGGTTTTCCCCATGGGGGTTTTATCTAGGGTCATGTTGACCAAAAATACCTGTGTCAAATTTATGCATGCTTAGAAGTGTAGCTCAACATTTTAAAGTTCAAAGATCTAGAGGTAGTGTTATGTGTTTTAATGTATTATGCATGTGCTAACATTGAGTAAATAAAACACTTGCAAGGGAACCTTAAAAGAGCACTTAACCATTAAACATTGAGCATAAATTTGGGTGACTGTCTATTGTCCTAAAACAACAAGAGAAGACAACCACATAGTTGAAACTTAGAGCCATACTAAGGTCAAGGACATACCTTATGTGGTAGCCTGATAGGACCTTAGAAAATCTACACTTTCTACTCCTATTTATATTATTTCAATCTTCAAGAGAACATTCTAGAGGAAGATATTTCTAGAAGCAGAACCTTATATTAAGTCTTCTTACATTATACATGTTCAAATTATTACATAGGCCTTATTTAATAATTTCAACCTTTATTAAATAGAAAACATACTATTCTATCTACTTGAGGGGTTAGGTTTCTCCATTTATAAGAGTTTTTACATGGGTACCTCATCAGGCCTTGTTGTCAGGACCTATATTTGTTTTCTTTTGTTTTCTCCCTATGCTTTTCTTATGGATGGGCTATTGGTGTTGGTGTTTTCCAACACATCTACCATGTGTGAGTTGTAATTTTATGTAGGCTCTCAACTAAACAACTATTCGTAGCTATTTGTTGGGTCTCTTAATTCCTATAAACGAAGACCCTCTCATGTATTTTTATTAATTCAGATTAATTCATATTAATAGATTAATTTTTGTTAGTATGAGGATCATTCATGATACGGGTTGATCTCTGGATCTCAATAGTTAGTACCCTAACATGTTGGGTTAATCATTTAATTGATTATTCTAGATCTATTTTTGTTAATATTGTTTATATCTCGAAGGTATATTTTGAGAGTGAGATAATATTAGTTGAACGAATTATGGAGATATTGTTGAGTGATTTTGGGAGCTGATCGTTTCATGAGTGATTTTGGGAGATGTATAAATGTTTGTCTTGATATTGAGAATGTTTGAGTTAGTGTATTGTATTGTTGATATTTCTATCTTGCTCCATTAATGTTGCTTAAGATTTCTTCATTTGGTATCAGAGGAAAGTTAGGAGACTGTCACGCTTAGCCTAGAAGCTCAACTTGCAAAAACGCTCAATCAGTATGGATGTGTACCACAGTTTGGCATACGGATACATACAGATGCATTTTGGCCCAAAAAAAAATAGGTGAGTCAAGTCAATGTTTTTTTAGGCATTCTTCCATTTTTTTCTCTCAAAGTGCATGTGAGGCAAGAACTGCCCAAGAAAATATATGCAGAAGAATAAAATCTGAACGTTGTATCTAAATTGGTGAATATATCGTAGTTATTCTCATTATTTTCCATGATACCCGCCATGAGCTAAAAATCAAGATTCAAATGATTAAAATTCATGGGTATCCAATGGGCACATAACAAGTCTGTAGTCAGTTGTGTGGATATAAGATGTCTATAACACATAAAAGAGTTAATTTTGGATTGATGGGTCATTTGTTATCTATGTGCTCATTAGTTTCCTATCTATCGAATGGCTAGAACAAGCAAACAAGTTAAATTTGGGACTATGGATTTTTTTTAAGTTCGAGACTATGGGTTCAATCCATCTATAACTAGTCCACATTTATGATGCCCAACATCCAAGTCAACAAAGAAAACAACATGTTTTCTCTCAAATAGATGGTACACATAAAACTATTTTCCGTCCCCTCATCAAAACATGGAGACAAATCTTATGAAAATATTGTGAAGGAAAATTAATTGTCACAGCGATATGCTTCCATGCAATCTGAGCAGAAATTATTTTCTCCTCGACATTGAATCTTTGTATGGTTATTAATGTAGGTGGAATTTTTACATTTAAATTATTCCATGTGATGAGTATGGTGTTGGATTTCATGAGCTTAGTTAAAAGCCTGAGTTTCCTTGTTGGCACAAGGGCAGACCCAGGGTTCAACTCTAACAGCGCACCAACAAGCCCTAACTACTGGCCCTTTTGGCAACACCTGCGAAGCAAATGCAGTCTCACCTGAAGTAGTAATAGGGGGTTTCAAGACATAAGTTTCTACAACTAGAGGAAGTTAGAAAGTGGATCCAGATCGATAACACACAACAACTAGATCTTATCTACCACTCTTAAGCTCGCCTCGCAAGATATATCTCAGATATAACACAATACTGCAATAAAAGTATAGAAAATGATAATAACACAACATCAATCACACATAACAAAATATATACATGGTTCACCCTCTCCCTAGGTCTACGTCCACATAACTGTGCTTTATGATATATTAAGTGAAAGCATACAGTTCTATTTGCGCACATAGCTTGTAGATATTTCTCTCTTCTCTCTTCTCAATCTCCCCTCCCTGTGCACCCAACTGTAGGGTTGATCTTCGCACCTAGATGAAGATCGTACAACAAGAGAATGCTCTCACCCAACACTCTCTATCTCTACAACAATAGTCATTTTCAATAGCTTAAACAATCATATCAACTAATGACCAACCAATGACTAACCCCACCCCAATCATTTATGTCTTTATTTATGCATTATATTGACTCTCGAACAACCTTAGGTCAAAACCTGGGTGTCAAAACCCTAGATACTAAAACCCTAGGTGTTTAAAACCCTAGGTCCACTTGACCCGGATTTCCAGGGCTTCACCAGCCTGAGTTTCCTTTTTTCCCATGAGGTTCTCCAAAGCACTCGTTGATGACTTTATCCCACTTGCAGAGTTTTCCATGATCTATATCCTTTTTTGATCTGTCATCTTCGATCTTCTCGTCCAACGAATCGCTTTCCCGTACTTCACTTTGTATTTTTTGCTTCTTTAACCCACTTCAACCCAATCTCAGTCACTATGTCTTCCAAGTAGTTTGTAACTTCTCCTTTATTCCTTAATATTCTCTTCCTTCCATAACCAAGGGCCAACATGCCCCCAACACTCACCTGTGACTCGTCCCGAGTCACTGTAGGACTGAACTTTTTGTTTCACTTTGACCGCAGACTACATGGAGTAGTCTGTGCTTTCTTCTTTGTCCCTCCCTGTTGTGTGTAGATTATCTTTTCTATTTCTAGTACCCAATTTCAAATGCACCTGGTACCTAGACCCTTCTTCATTGCTTCTACTGGGATTTGTGGGGTAGTTGTTTGTCATAATACAATTTCAACCGGCTCACATTCACTAAACCTTCCTTCCATTCTCCATTCAGAGTTTTTAACTGTGCAGCTCCTCCTTTTGTAACATAGGCCACCTCAAATGGCCCAATCCAATGTGTTCTGAACTTCCCTGGATGTTTCATGAATTTTTTTTCATATACCAATACCAAGTATCCTTGCTTGAATATCTTCTTTTTGATGTGACTATCATGGTAGGCCTTCTCTTGTTCCTTCTGTACCTACTAATGAAACCCTGCAATAAATCTGTCTTATTCTAGTTCCATCAACTATGCAAGCCTCTCTTGAACAAAGCCAATATCATCCATGTCTGTAAATTCTACAATCCTCAAGATAGGAACCATATCCTCCATAAGTACAACTGCTTATAGGCCATAAACTAGCTTAAAGGGAGTCGGCATTGGCAGCTTCTTACAAGTAATTCGATATGCCCATAGTACTACTGGAACTCTTAGATCCCAATCATCTCATTTTACACTACAAATCTTCACCAACGTTGTCTCCAAGATATTATTGAAAGCTTCGACTGTACCATTTTCCTGTGGGTAGTAGGGTGTACTCTTCTGATGGTGAACCTTAAATTCTTGAGTCAAAGCTTCAATAGTCTTGTTAATGAATTGTGTACCTTGGTCGCTCATAAGGATCTTCGGTCATCCAAACTTGGTTATGATATCATCAAATATGAATCGCGCAGTTGTAGTTGCACTACATTCCTTAACTTCTCTTGCTTCTACCCATCTGGTCAAATACTCTGTCGTAGTGATGATGTATCTAGCTCTTGTACGCTTCCCTGGTGGGTTGATAGGTCCCACAAAATAAATGGCCCATTTATCAAATGCCTGTAAATTTAGTTTTGGTTCTAAAGGAATATCATCTCTCCTGGATGGCTTCCCTACCCTCTGGCATACATCGCAAGCTTTATAGTAATCCTTAGCATCCTTATGTAAAGTAGGCTACCAGAGGCCAGCTCCAAGAACCTTCTACGTTGTTTATTTTCCTGTGTAGTGCCCTCCTGCAATGCCTTCATGTGCTTCTGTGAGGATCAATGGTTTCTCTATATCCATAACACATCTCCTCAATACCTCATCAGGTCCCATCTTGTATAGCTATTCATCTATCAGTGAAAATTCTGCAGTGTGCACTACTAGTTGTTTCTTCTGGATAATTGTATATCCAATAGGTGCCATTCCTGTAGACAGGAACTAGACTATCTCTGCAAAGTGATCATCAAATCTTCTTATGGATAGTAGTTGTGCATCAGGTAGTGTATATTCCAAGCTGGTTGGCTCTTCCCCATGTTCTAATCTAGACAAGTGGTCAGGTCCCTTGTTCATTCTCCCTGGCTTGACCACAATTTCAAAATCATATTCCTGAAATAACAACAACCATCTGCATATTCTCCCCCCCAACACTGGCTTGTTGACTAAGTATTTCAATGAAGAGTGGTTAGTGAAAATCTTGAAATTTCCTCCTAGTAAGTAGTGTTGAAATTTATGCAGTGCATACACCATAGCTAATCCTTCTCTTTCAGTGGTGGTATAATTTATCTTAGCTATCGAGAGATTACTGCTAGCAAAATCTAACGGATGGTCAATGTCTCATGCTTTTGGTTGGGCTAACGCTTTTCCTAAGGAAATGGATGAGGCATCGACATGCACATGGAATCCCTTACTCCAGTCTGGGAAAACCAATATGGGCACAGTAACCATTTTTTGTTTCAGTGTGTCTAAGCCTTGCTGACATTCTTTTGTCCATTGAAATAGACGATCTTTCTTTAATATCTTCTCCATGGGTGTTGTTATCTATACATATCCATTGATGAACTTCTTATAGTATCATGTATGTCCCAGTGCAGTGAGAAACTGTCTTACTGAAGTAGGGGGAGGTAAATCAACAATAATGGAATTCTTGGAGGGATCTTCCAGTAGCCCCTACTTTCATACAATATGTCCTAGCAATACTCCAAAAGGTGACAAGGAAATGCACTTTTTCAGGTTCAAGGAAATCTGGCATTGCCTACACTTATCCAACATTAATCTTAAGCACTCAATATGCTATTTTAATAAGCTAAAAACAGTCCAATCATCAAAATATTCTTCTAAAAATTTATGTAAGAACTCCTTAAATGCTTCGACCACCACCCTGAAAAAGATGGTTAGTGCACTCTTCAGTTCGAAGGGCATCACTGTGTACTGGAAAGATCCCCATTATGTTGCAAATGTGGTCTTATTTCGATCTACCTTGGCAATCCTGACCTGATGGTACCCTAAAAATCAATCTGTGAAGGATTAAACTTCCTGTCCTCCAACATTATCTAAAACTTCATCAGTAAACAGTGTAGGAAAGGGATCATGTAAGCATGCATCGTTCGGTTTCCTCAAGTCTACACAAATTATGATCTCTCTTGTCTTCTTGTATTGGACC
The DNA here is from genome assembly GCA_000966675.3 of Picea glauca. Taxonomy (NCBI): domain Eukaryota; kingdom Viridiplantae; phylum Streptophyta; class Pinopsida; order Pinales; family Pinaceae; genus Picea; species Picea glauca. Next base: position 367,157 of record JZKD02S2181774.1, read on the forward strand.
ACCATGGGGCTGATCCATTCTGATTCTTCAACAGGTTCTATGATTCATGCTTCCAACATTCTGTCTAATTCAATCCTAACCTTCTGCTTATATTTAGAATTCAGTCTGTAGGGTCTTTGCTTGACTGGTATTTCATCTGGCTTCAATAGAATTTTCATCTCTCCCATGGGCCCTTTAATACTGTTCATATCTTTGAACTTGGTTGGAAACAAGTCCTGATACTCATGCAATAATTTTGTGATCTTATCAATGGTGACCTCATCCCAGTAATCTCCAATGTTTGTCAGTTTAGGTGTTCGTTCAATTCCAATATTAACTTTCTTGATTTTAATGGGCTTCCCAATAAAAGGTAGTTCGACCCTAAGCCCCTCTATGTATCTCTATCCTTCAGTCTCTATGATGTTCACATTCCTAGGATCATCATCTTCATCAACATTTATATTGTAACATCCTTGTAACCTCTGAAAAGGTGCAATCCATTCTTCTTCCTCTTGTTCTACAGGGAGGTTAAGTACCTCCTCAAAAACTTTATGCTTTATAACTTGTAATGCTTTATCTACTATAGGGCGATGACTTTCAAAAAAAAATGTAGTGATAAAGTTTTGATTCATACCATACCAATTTGAAGTGGTGAGGTGCAGTTCAACTTGCAGATACCAATTGATAGGTGTTGTAGCCAACGTGTTAATGAACTTGTGCACCCATTTTTCCCAAGGGATGCATCCATAGAACTATGCTTTATGATATATTAAGTGAAAGCATACAGTTCTATCTGGGCACTTAGCTTGTAGATATTTCTCTCTTCTCTCTTCTCAATCTCCACTCCCTATGCACCCAACTGTAGGGTTGTTCTTCTCACCCAGCTGAATATCTTACAACACAAGAATGCTCTCACCCAACACTCTCTCTCTCTCTCTCTCTCTCTACAACAATAGTCATGCTCAACAACTTAAAAAATCATATCAACTAATGAATGACCAATGACTAACCCCACCCCACTCATCTAGGTCTTTATTTGTACATTATATTGACTCTCGAATAACCTTAGGCGGAAACCTAGGTGTCAAAACCCTAGATGCTAAAACCCTAAGCGTCTAAAACCCTAGGTCCACTTGACCCGGATTTCCAGGGTTTCACCAGCCTGTCTTTCCTTCTTTCCCATGAGGTGCTCCAAAGAACTCGTTGATGAATTTCTCCCACTTGTTGAGTTTTCCATGATCTATATCCTTTGTTGATCTATCGTCCCCAATCTTCTTGTCCAATGGCTCACTTTTCCGTACTTCACTCCATCTTTTATTCTTCTTTGACCCACTTCAACCCAATATCAGTCACTGTGTCTTCCACGTAGTTCGTAACTTCGCTTTTCTTCCTTAATATTCTCTTCCTTCCATAACCAAGGGCCAACATTCATTTATCCTTATTGTTTGAATGATTATGTAAAAATTCAATGCAAATTTGTTTGAATAATAAGTGTCCGGAAAATTGTTTCTAAATGTTTTCCGGTAGAGCATTTTTTGAATGTAATAAGTGTTTCATATTGGAAGGCCAATAATACTTTATTATTTTCAAGAATAGGATCAAGGAGCAATAATAAAAATAAATCAAAATGAATGAAAAGGTAAAACATAGAAGAAAACAATACAAGAGAGACATTGATATATGTGGTTCACCTGATATGGGCTACGTCCATGGAGAAAAAATCGGCCCTTCCTTTACTCTATATAGAAAAATGAAGGGATAACACTACAACACATATGTTTCAATCTCCTATTCACTCTCTCACAGTCTCCTCTCTTAGACATGCAATACTCTTTCTCACAATACACAATCGTAATACAATTCCCTATTTAAAAAAAGGGTTTCCTTCTAGGGTAAAAAGGTACCAACATAACCTCCAC
>JZKD02S2181774.1:409154-423889 GCA_000966675.3 Picea glauca
AAAGGAGGTTTCCCCCTCGAAGAGGCTTATTATCTGAAATTATCTCTTTTTCAAGGTGTTGAGTACTTTTTCTGAGGTTTTTCTATGCTATATTGATATTTGGTTCTTAACATTTCCATCTCTTTGTTCACAATATTTTCATTCATAATTTGCAAAATTAACCATGTCCCCATACAATACTCTACATGGATTTATATAGTGAATACACACATGTCGATCCAAATGGATCCCTTTTTAGATGTGTCAGACTCATAGATGACATAACAAAATCACAATGACTAACTTGATTAAGTTTTGACATACTAAGTTAACCCTGAAAATCCTTAGGAAGGTATTCTTGTGACATGAAATGCATGATAATATCTTCAAATTGCATTCTCGAACCAATTCTGTTGCTCACGTTCCAATTTGGGGACGCTTGACCAGAACCTTGATCGTTGGTTGGCACCTTCCTAATTCGTTCTAGACCCAACATTAAGACCTTGAGAGTAGGTCGACGGTATTGGGGAGAAAACCCATTTCTTATATTTTCTTCTAGAAGCTCGGATACATGACAACCGCCAACTTGGGTTACGAGACTTCTTTGTTGTGGTTACAGGACCTGGATTCATAACCATCATTAGCAATAACTTGATCTTTATCCTTTAATTAATCAAAGACTATGGAAAAAATAATAAAAATTCATCACATTTACCTTATGAGCTTTGGATGACCAATGTATGCAAAATGTGATGGAAGGGTGATTACTTATAATGGCGAAGTGGTCTTGAAAGGGGAAAAGGGTAAATTGGCATTGAAAATGACATTAATTTGGGAGCCCAACAATTGTTATAAGGGTTAAGCAAGGGGCATTGTGATCAAAACATCACAATCCATGTTGTATCTTTATTTCTTGATCACCATGATGAAAATGACCCAAGGGGGATGCTTTTTATAGCCTCAATATCTAACTAAATTCCATATAATATGGAATATCTTGTCTACATGTAATTTTTGGGTGTTGGATTTGACTCTGTCAAATCCACACTGTCAAGTCAGCTCGACAAGGATGCTCAACGCGACCTCTTACACATCCAACTCATTGTTGATTATTGGGATAGTTGATCCACCAACCAACTATATTTGATTGCTGGTCAATTATTTGACCAATAGGAACGTCGACTACTCAACTGACTGGTGCAGTGTGTTGTTCGATCGCCCTGTCGAATGTATCCATATGTAGGGAAACCTCCCGACTGACTGAGTCTAGGAGATGTGTGATGAACCATAAATGCTTGATGTTCCAACAGGAACATGATAGAGAATGAAAATGAGATACTAGAAAAAGTTGACACATTGCATAATGTTGTACATGCATTAACAACATTGATGAGCATAGGGAAATTCAAGTGGTGTCGTAACTTTATAAGCCTTATGGCCCCTAGCAATTAGCTCATAGTTTGATATGTTCTTCTTTATACTCTTGCAAGGTATATGACAAGTGGGATAATGTTGGGACATGTGTGTCATATACCTTGCAGTCTTGTAGTGGAGTAGGTAATGATCGTTGAGTAGTAGCAAGGAATAAATGAAAAGTAGTGATAGGGAATAAATGTAAAGAACTAGTGAGCAATGAATACTATGTAGTAGCAGTTGGCCAATTACTTGTCGGAGGTTTCCAACATGTAGAATTGGAAAACCATAAATGGTTTATAGTTTTGTTATTCCTATTTATTTAATGGTCGGGTTGGAGGAAATCAATGCGTAATTTTTAACTTACTATTATCTATCAAAATTTCTCCAAAATCCTCATGCTAGTGCTCCACACTCATGTTGAAAGAAGAAAGACTATATATTGTAACCATTTAGTTGTTGAATAATGCATTGAATGTGCTTTAGAATGGGTTTTTTTAGAATGGGTTTTTGTTTGTCATTGTTCTCTTCTATGTTTACACACATTCTTCTCTCATAGATTAGTGTGAGAAACATATTCCACACCTTTACTTCCTTTCATAAAAATTGATCCAAAATACAATGTCAGATATATCATTTCTTGTGTTGTGCACATCTTTATGTTGAAAATACTAGCATGAGCAGAAAAATAGATCTTAGTGTTTTAACGTAAGATAATAATTCTTCACTTGGAGCCACCGGACATGCCCACATTTTAAAATTTATTTTGGAGAGGGCACGGGGAGGGATTTGAATGATGATTGGGCGGGGTCGCAGGGAAAGGATGCCCCCCTAACGTAACCGTTAACTGAGATGAAAAGGATGGGGTTGGAGAGGCGCAGGCCCACGCTACATTCACCTTTATAGGCGAAGAACTAGAACCAAAATGGACAGCATATTTACTGAAATGGACGGCATGATTTAATGAATTTCCTCATAGATACACACAAACCCAAACCCAAACCCAAATGTAAAATATCTACTCAGCAATGCCAAATATTTGGTCAGAACAACAAAGGTTGAATCTCTATTCGCTAACCATAATGTCTTGACTCCAAAGAGTTTTTGAATTCAGCCTTACAATAATTCGTTGGTTACAATCCACTTGAAATCCCTACATAGATCGAAAATATCTTGAAAATAGTTCAAGAGATCAAAGATCCCTCAATCATAAGTTGATTTCTTTATTTATAAGATAGAAAACAATTTAATTGTGGAATAAAAATAAAATTGACTTTTTAAAAAGTCATGCAATCTCCTCATGTAATTTGCATCTTCAATGAACAAACGTATTAATAAATCATCCATGCATTTAGCCACATATCCAATTAACTGTTGAATTCAATTCATGCATGTTTAACCTCATAAATATTTCTTTTATTAAATAGTTCAACCCGTTGTTCTTTCTTTAGAAACATCACGCATGTGTCTTTAATTTGTTATTTTATTTTATTTTAGGAATAGTTAACTCTGGCTAAGTCATTCTAATATATTTAGTAATAAATTGGAATGTTCAGACACCCAATCACCAATTCTTCCATTTATGTTCTCATGCTTATGTTTTTCGGCTGACATAAATCTACCAGCTTGAACATGCAACATTGAAAATTTTCTCATCCTGCTAAATGATTACCTTTGCATGTAACTGGATCATAACAAATGTATATTAGGAATAAAAATATCTTCTCGTAATAAATTTATTAGATAAAACAATTTATTGATATTAAAATGAAATATTCAAATCACTTCCCTGAGCTTGATTTTGTTTATTTCGAAAACTTTAAACAAACCATGAAAAATCAATGAAAACTTCTAAAACAAAATTTGTAGCTCTTGACGATAAATTTCCAATGATATATGGACTTCTCAAAATGGGGATCATAATCAAACGTTATCACAAAAAAAAAAAATTCTACATGTCATAGATTTATTTCCAAAACTAAAAACAATAAACACATAATCATTAAAAACTTATAACTAAAAAGTTGTAGAGATCGATGAGACCATTTCAATGGTATATGACACTCCTCAAATGAAGTTCAAGATCAAAATGTATCACAAAATTACAAAAATGGGTCCTTCTTTCATCGGTGACCTTTTAGAACGTTTTTTGTGCTCGGGAAAAACATGACATTTTTAGCACAGTTTATGAGGGAGGACCAATGGTTATAACTGTACTTGCCTATGATTGGATGACTAATATTACACTATGGAAAATTGTTTCACTGGCATCGACAATCGGGAGAATGAGTTTTGTGTAGGAATTGTAAGTCTTGGTAATCTTGTTGATGCCCGATGAGTTCATCGACAGCGACGAATATCTGTGTTTCTCAACCAAAATGTGCAACTGAAAAAACCATAACAAGTATGACCAACAGAGACACCTGTACCATGATGATGTGTTAGGTGACGTGATATATGATGTGGTGACTGATTTAGTAGTTGACATTGCAAGATGAAGTACTGAAGATGACGTGGCAACTAATGTGGATGACTGACATGGAAAAATGAAGAACATCCTGTGACATGGACTTGAAATGGAATGATAATGTGTCATTGTATTTTGACTCCATGATAATGTGTCATTGTATGTGTCATGGACTCCATGATACTTGACCATTTTTGGGACTTTGACAGCCTGTCGGAGACAGAGCGCAAGGCGAAGCAGAAATTGCGGAAGCTAGGCCCACATTAGGTCCTTTTTGGGTTTTGGGGATAATGTAATGGGATTGGGATGTCGACCCATGGGTTTCACCCATGTTTAGGCATTTTGTAAGTGTATAAATATAAGTCTAGGCAATGTAAGAAGAGGCCAATGTGCTAAGTGTGAATAATAGAAGAAGTTATGAATAGCTTAGTGATAGTAGTATGATATATGTGATCAAGTGCTTTGTGCATTCTGTGTGATAGACTTGCAGAGCTAAGTGCAGGTCATTGTAAGTTATTGGAATGACTGTGTGCTTAGACCTACTCGGGGAAGGAGGATCTGGTGCTACGTAGATCTCTTGTCCTATGCAGAGTAAGGGTTTTGGTGGATTTGTAATGTAACTGATTGAAGATGATAATAAAGAAGAAGAGTTGGTGGACATAGCCCCAGGGTGGGGGTGAACCACATAAATGTTGTGTGTTGTGCTCTATGCTTCGACTTGATGTGTTTTTCTAAGTTCTCTTGATATGTTGTGATAGAATTGTTGATTCTTTGTGCTTTATAGATGTATATGAATGTTAGATATAACTTGTATGGTGATGCTTAGTGCTTAGTCTACCGGATCTAATCTATATTGTTATTGTTAAGTGTTGAACTAACCTAGATCTAGTGAATATTGTGATGCTTTGTGTTATCTACGAAGTAGAATAGTGATTGAATATTGATGAATTGTTAATGATAAGTGCTCTGTACAGTGTTGTAATCATAGATTTGTGTCCCATATAAGGTTGTAGACGCTTGAGTCTTGCAACCACCCCTGCCTCTACCTCAGGTGAGACTTCATCTGCTTCAAAGGTGTTGCCGAAAGGGTCAGTAGTTAGGGCTTTGTTGGTGCGCTCTTGAGCATTGAACCTTGGGTCTGCCCCTGTGCGAACAAATGGTTCTATTGCTGGGACTTGAAATTGTGATTGTTGGGAACTGAAGAAGAAGAATCTTTGTGCAAAGATCCGATATGAAACCAAGAAATATCTATGTGTAGATCTGTTTCCCTAGCACGCAGTATTCTACTTGACCTATGAAGCTTTGTGCTGAAGAAAAGAAGTCCAATCTGAAGAAAAGAAGTCCAATATAAAGAAAAGAAGTCTGATCTGAAGAAAAGAAGCCAAATCTAAAGAAAAGAAACTTGGTCCGAAGAAAAGAGGTAAGATCTGTAAGCTCTGTGCTTTGATAAAGTTAGGAATAGAAATTTGGAAGCTTTGTGCTCTAGATAAGCGAAAATTTTTGTTTCTGAAGAATGGATTTAGGTATGTTTAATAGATTCCGTCCTAGCCTAAAAGCTAGGGCATTTTTAGATGAAAAAAGGTTTGATATGAATAGATCTGATAAGAATAGAGAAAGATATATTATACCTATGCATAGAAAGAATGTTTGGACTAATAAATGGATGCAGGATCCTAGAAAGAATTTTTTGTAGGCTAGCTACTATGACCCTAGTGCGCAGTATAGGAGAGGCTAGGGATCATTTAAAATAAAGAGAGGATTAACTCTTTGTTATAGTTGCAGAAGACTAGGAAATCTTGCTAAGGAATGCCCTGGGAGAAAACCTAGTTTCCTCTATTGTAAGGCTATGGACCATGAAGTATTGGATTACCCTAGAATGATTTTTAGGCTTGAAAAGATAAATATGGAACAAGAAAACCCTGAGGAAGTTCAAGAAACTAAGATTAAAGAAGAACTTCAGAAAGAATCAAAGATTGTATTACTGCAACTGAAAGAAACCCTGGATGATCACAGAGACATCAGTTTGTCAGAAATATTCAAGAAAAAAGAGTAAATCGAAGTAAGAATTGGAGACTTCGACATAGACTGTGTTCTGGACGAGGAAACACAGGTGAATATCATGACTGAAAGCATGTGGGAAACCCTAGGAAAGCCTGCTATGGTTCCTTCACTAGGAGAAATAGGCTTGTTTAAAGGAAAACTGGTAACCCTATGTGGAAGGATTACCCAGATAACTATGAATACCAATGGAACTTCGACAGAAGAAGATTTTGAGATTATTAAATTTATTGAGGACAATACCCCGTTTCCAGTCTTGTTAGGCAAGACCTAGATTGAGAAAGATCAGATATGAAGGAAAGAAGAAGAGGAAGATCTAGAACAGAAGAAGCAAGATTTAAAAGAATTTATGACCAGAAGAATAACGCACTTGATCGAAGAGCAGTAGAATAAATCGAAGCTATGTAGGAATTTGAATGTTGAAGCTGAAAGAATAAAGGAGCAGGAGAATAGACCACCCACTATAGTGCCAATGAAGGAGGAAGTACAAATCCTGAACCTTATGAAGGACATTCAATAGTGCGAAGTTACCATACCAAGAAAAGATAAGAATCAGAATGGGAAAAAGAACCTGGAAATTCAGATTGCAGGTAAAAAGGCTAGGAAGCTCATGAAGAAGAAAGCTAAGTTAGATAAGTTATAGAAGGTTCTAGAGGGAACCCTGTAGAAGGAAAATTTGTAGAAATTGAGCTCTGCTGGGATATCATAACAACGACACATGGCACTTCGCCATGGTGAAGAAATATATCCATTGAAGATGATATACTCGTTTGGATGACGCTATGAACGGCTCGAAAGATAGTTATGGTCCACTTCCAAACCATTATACCGTGCCATAATGGACAGAACAAAATTTAATGAAGCCCCATATCCATTGCAAATGATCTGTTGCAGAGATTACTTACTTATTCCGTCATGCCATGCACGAAAGACACTTTTTCTAATTGAGAATTTTATCCTGCAAACTGCATGAATTGTGAATAGTGATCACTGTGGTCTTACTCTCTACCCTATTACAATGATCACGATACTCTGAGAACCCGAGATATTGATCCTGAGCGTATATGTATGAATAAGTTAGCACAACTGAAGAATCTGTAAGAGAGGTACTCGCTAGACTTAGAGCCGAAAGAATCATGTCGAAGAGAGGATTATCTACAGGTTTACAAGCATCATCAACCAAAGGAGTGCAAGCCTCCCTGATGACCGCTCGAGCAGGAACATCCCGAGCTGACGCAGAAAGGAGAACCAAACATAAAGATGATATGGCCAATGCGAATTTGGTTCCATCCATCCTACCTACTTACATACCACCTATGAGCGGTGCGATCAATAGAGATAGTGTACCTAGAGACTTTGAGTACACTCTACTCACTGCGTACCTGCCGAAAGGAGTACATGCAATCCACACAGATCAAGACAAGATTACAGCATTGAATTTTAGTGACTTCAACCTGGGGGATCATAAATTTTATAGCATCCTCTCTCTATACAAGTACCTAACCATAACCAAAGGAAAAAATTTGAAGATTGTCCCTAAGAAATGGACGATGAACCTCACACAGTCCACCCTGCTTAACATTATGAAGATACCACACTTCGGCAGACACCAAGAGGTGAACTATTGTGTGAAGTTGTTACTGGCAAGTTACCATGGAGGATACTTATGGTTAAACCGTCACATAATTGTTTATCCGGCACTAATCAATCAGATCATAGGGCTGAGCATGCAGGGCCCTGATCCCCATGATTATTATCCTAGAATGACCACAGACTGCACTCTTGATCAGAATATCAAAGAATCCTATGGCGATGTTGAGAAGGGTGCACGAGGCTACAAGGTATCTTCTATTGAAAGTGGCGCAATGCGCCTCACCTGTCAACTAATCGTAGGGAAGTTGGTACGCAAGAATTGACCCACACAAGTATCTGGCTTTGTAGTCGACCTAGCAGGGAAGTGCGCAGAGGGACTACAGATGAACTGGGTGAAGTACCTGGTGAATCAACTAGAGATTGAATGCATAGAAGCCTAGGATCAGGGACTTGAAATCCATTTTAGCTGGCTCTTGATACTGATAGATTTTGTTGCATGGGAGCTACCGAAAGGTGCAACCTTCCTAGACATTGACCCCTTTGAACCATTGGCCACGAAGTTTAGTACACTGTGGTACTTGAACGATATGAACAAGCAGTGGCAATCCAATGTCATCTTCCATACTTAATACACTGAGTTGAATCTCTCCATCCAATCCGAGCCTCGCATGACCCTGAATACTTTATATAAGTTTCGATCTATGATGATGTTCAACGCAGACTGACATTTCATATACCTCACAACGCATGCTGATGAAAACAAGGAGCAACTTCAGTCTTATTATAAACTGACAGAAGAAGATCTAGAGGAAATTACCAAGGAATGGTCGGCAGACCTCCTTGTTTCAGTAGACCCCACAAAAATGTCTGATATCAATAGCCCAAAATCTATACAGGATACACCTAGGCCCAGTAAGACATAGAAAACAAAGAAGATGAAGAAGGCTGAGGAAGTCTAGGATATAGACAACCTATCTGTGAGGATGGATTCCATTACAACAGATCAAGGAGGTGAGGGAGATGACTTAGAAGAAGTCAAACAGAGACCAGAAGGTGAAGTAGAAATTATAAAGAAGAGGAAGGGTTCACCTCTGAAACCTTCCTCCTGAAAGAAGTCGAAAAACCCCGTAACTACACTGTAGACCACATTGACTCCTGATGACTTCAACTTCATCATAGCAGTAATGAACGATGCTTCATTAGAGATAGTAGAGAAGATGGAAACAAAGAAAGAAGAGATGTATGATCACATCGAAACTGAGCTACCAGGGGTCCAACAAGCCCTTCAGTCTAGCCGCGCAGTCTCCACTGTGCCCTTGCCAGAAGGAACAACAGAAGTGGGAGATGAACCAGTTCAACTCCACCGAATCATTGATACAGTCGAAGCTATACTTCGAAGTGTAGAAGAGAAAGCATAAAAAGACGCTCAGGCTTTGACACAAGTACAGGGAGTACTTGTAGAATAACGCAGTACTTTTGAAATGGAGAAGCTTGCTCTCCAATAAAAGTGGGATGAAGAGAAAGGATAATTACAATAAGGTAAAACACATTTTCATGTGGAGCAACTAGAAATAAAAGCAGAGGTCAACGGAGGACTTCACTCTATGATAGTCATTGAAGTACAGATCAAAGAACAAGTCCCACAGCAGGTGGCACAACTGGAAGAAGTCATCCAGAAGCTTTAGCAACGCATAGCATATATAGAACTCCACACTGTGCCTAAGACCCCCCAGGAGGTAAGGGACCAATGAGAAGCAACTGCCCGCAGCACAGTTGACAGACAGAAATATCTTGCCTTGGAGTGCAAGCAGTTGAGTAACCGAAATGCCCAGACCTATGAGAACCTAAAATAGAACACTGAATTGTATAAATTGGAGTCACAGCTCCAAAAGGTGAAGTATGAAGCTGAAAAGCTATAGGTCTAGTTGAAGGCCCTGACACCCATAGAAAGAATGAAGTGATCACATGAGTTGTGCACTGCCCAGCAGTAGATCCATACGATCTAGAATAGGGTGATGGAAGTCACCCAACAACTTCAACCTGTATAGGATAAAGCATGTCAGCTATTTATAGAGGTTGAAAGCCAAGGAGCAGATCTGGAGTAGGTCATAAATTCTACACAGCAACACCTAGAAGGGTCGGTGAATGACGCACTCATTCAAAAAAAATTTGAGCAAGAGGATGTGGCACAACAATAGGTCGAAGCAGCTCGAGAAAATCTCAAGGAATTTGAAGCAGAGATGATCAGACTAGAGTGACTCGGGACACGTCACATGTGAGTGTTGGGGGCTTGTTGGCCCTTGACCAAGTTTTGGGGAATACTTGGTCATACTTGACAATTTTTGGGACTTCGACAGCCTGTCAAAGACGGAGCACAAGGCAAAGCAAAAATTGCAGAATCTAGGCCCACATTGGGTCCTTTTTGGGTTTTGGGGATAATGAAACGGGATTGGGATGTCGAACCATGAGTTTCACCCATGTTTAGGCCTTTTGTAAGTGTATAAATAAAAGTCTAGGAAATGTAAGAAGAGGCCAATGTGCTAAGTGCAAATAATAGAGGATGTGGTGAATATCTTAGTGCTAGTAGTATGATCTATGTGATCAAGTGCTTTGTGCATTCTCTGTGATAGACTTGCAGAGCTAAGTGCAGGTCATTGTAAGTTATTGGAAGGACTGTGTGCTTAGACCTACTCGGGGAAGGAGGATCTGGTGCTGCGAAGATCTTCTGTCCTATGTAGAGTAAGGGTTTTGGTGGCTCTGTGTTGTAACCAATTGAAGACGATAATAAAGAAGAAGAGTTGGTGGACATAGCCCTAGGGTGGGGGTGAACCACGTAAATGTTGTGTTGTACTCTGTGCTTTGACTTGATGTGTTTTGCTAAGTGCTCTTGATATGTTGTGATAGAATTGTTGATGCTTTGTGCTTTCTAGATGTATATGAATGTTAGATCTGACTTGTATGGATATGCTTAGTGCTTAGTCTACCAGATCTAATATATCTTATTATTGTTAAGTGTTGAACTAACCTAGATCTAGTGAATACTGCGATGCTCTATGTTATCTACGAAGTAGAATAGTGATTGAATATTGATGAACTGTTAATGTTAAGTGCTCTGTAAAGTGTTGTAATCACATATCTGTGTCCCATCTAAGGTTGCAGACACCTAAGTCTTGCAACCACCCTTGCCTCTAACTCGGGTGATACTTCATCTGCTTCGCAAGTGTTGCCGAAAGGGTCGATAGTTAGGGATTTTTTGGTGGTCTCTTGAGTGTTGAACCCTGGGTCTGCCCCTGTGCCAACATATGCATTTGAATGTTTCTTTTCTGGTATAGGTTAACCAATTACCTCTTTCAACCTAATCATTCCTTTCACCCCTCCTAGGCCTAAATTAATATTTTTAGTGACTAAGATAGGAGGTTAAAGACTTATCTTTGTTATATATATATATACTTAGATGAGAGTGGTAGATATCTCCAATTGTTACATAAGATTGACATCTACTTTGAAGACAAAGATTTATAACCTAGTCTTTATTTATCTTATCTTATTTATAGTTTTAAAGTATGTAGATTTTCAAACTGTTTCATAATGTTGTTTGTAATTCTGGAAATAAATTGTGTATGGAATTTTTGAAATCTCCAACATCTACAAACAACATTATTTATATTTATTTTTTATTTGTAATAAGTTATCAATAAACTTTAATTTTTTTCCACTCCAATATTTTTTCAGGCATGTCAAATGGGAGTATGGTTGATGTTGATGGAAAATGAGGTTCATTTTAAGTAAATAGAATTTTCCATGAACCATCCAAGAAAATCACGTGAATTTCCATGGTTGATGACGAGTGCATTTAGATTTGTGATGCAGTCAGATGCAGTGATTTTCAACCGACCGATTTGGGTTACGGGACTCCTTTGCTGTGGTTACGGGACCTGGCTTCATAACCATCATTAGCAATAATTTGATCTTAATCCTTTAATTAATCAAAGACTATGGAAAAAATAATAATAGTTCATCACATTTACCTTATGAAATTTGGATGACCAATGTGTGCAAAATGTGATGGAAGGGTGATTTCTTATAATGGTGAAGTGGTCTTGAAAGGGGAAAAGGGTCAATTGGCATTGAAAATGACATTAATTTGGGAGCCCAACAATTGTTACAATGGTTAAGAAAGGGGCACTGTGATCAAAACATCATAGTGCATGTTGGATCTTGATTTCTTGATCACCATGATGAAAATGACCCAAGGGGTCTGCTTTTTATAGCCCCAATATCTAACTAACTTCCATAGAATATGGAATATCTTGTCTACATGTAATTTTTGGGTGTTAGATTTGACTCCATCAAATCCACATTGTCAAGTTAGCTTGACAAGGATGCTCAACTCGATCGCCTGTGCATCCAACTCATTGTCGATTATTGGGTTAGTTGATCCACTGTCCAACTATCTTCGACTGCTGATCAATTATCCGATCAATAGACACGTCGACTACTCAATCGAATGGTGCAATGTGTTGGTTGATCACCCTATCGAATGTATCCAGATGTAGGGAAACCTCTCGACTGACTGAATCTAGGAGATGTGTGATGAACCATCAATGCTTGATGTTCCAATAGGGAAATGATAGTGAATGAAAATGAGATACTAGAAAAATTTGGCATGTTGCATAATGTTGTACATGCATTAACAACATTGATGAGCATAGGGAAATTCAAGTGGTGTTGTGATTTTATAATCCTTATGGCCCCTAGCAATTAGCTCATAGTTTGATATGTTCTTCTTTATACTCTTGCAAGGTACATGACAAGTGGGAGAATGTTGGGACATGTGTGTCATATACCTTGTAGTCTTGTAGTGGAGTAGGTAATGATCGTTGAGTAGTAGCAAGGAATAAATGCAAAGTAGTGGCAGGGAATAAATGTAAAAAACTAGTGAGCAATGAATACTATGTAGTATCAGTTGTCCAATTACTTGTCGGAGGTTTCTGACATGTAGAATTGGAAAACCATAAATGGTTTATAGTTTTGTTATTCCTATTTATTCAATGGTCGGATTTTAGGAAATCAATTCTTTAACTTACTATTATCTATCAAAATTTCTCCAAAATCCTCATGCTAGTGCTCCACACTCTTGTTGAAAGCAGAAAGACTATTTAGTGTAACCATTTAGTTGTTGAATAATGCATTGAATGTGCTTTAGAATGGGTTTTTTTAGAATGGGTTTTTGTTTGTCATTGTTCTGTTCTATGTTTATGCACATTCTTCTCTCATAGATTAGTGTGAGAAGCATATTCTGCACCTTTACTTCCTTTCATAAAAAATTATCCAAAATACAACGTCAAATATCTCATTTCCTATGTTGTGCACATCTTTACATTGAAAATACTAGCATGAGCAGAAAAATAGATCTTAGTGTTTTAAAGTAAGATAATAATTCTTGACTCGAAGCCATCAGACATGACCACATTTTTAATTTTATTTTGGACAGGCCACAGGGAGGGATTTGAATTATGATTGGGTGGGGTCGCAGTGAAAGGATGGCCCCCTAACATAACCATTAACTGAGACGACAAGGATGGAGTTGGAGAGGAGTAGGCCCATGCTACATTCACCTTTACAGGTGAAGAACTGGAACCAAAATGGAAAGTAGATTTATTGAAATGGACGACATGCTTTAATTAATTTCCTTAAGGACACACACAAACCCAAACCCAAATGTAAAATATCTACTCAACAATGCCAAATATGTGGTCAGAACAACAAAGGTTGAATCTCTATTCGCTAACCATAATGGCTTGACTCCAAAGAGTTTTTGAATTCAGCCTTGAAATAATTTGTTGGTTACAATCCACTTGAAATCCCTCCAAAGATCGAAAATATCTTGAAAATAGTTCAAGAGATCAAAGATCCCTCAATCAGAAGTTTATCTCTATATTTATAAGATAAAAAAAATTGTTTCATTGGCATTGACAATGGGGAGAACGAGTTTTGTGTATGAATTGTAAGGCTTGGTAATCTTGTCGATGCCCGATGAGTTCATTGACATCGACGAATATCCATGCTTCTCAACCAAAATATGCAATTGAAAAAACCATAACATTGATGACCGACAGAGACACTCGTACCATGATGATGTGTTAGGTGACATGATAGATGACATGGTGACTAATGTAGTAGCTGACATGGAAATATGAAGTACTGAAAATGACATGGAAACTAATGTGGATGACTAACATGGAAAAATGAAGCACATCCTGCGACATGGACATGAAATGGAATGATGATGTGTCATTGTACAATTGATTACTTGGAAATGATGACTTGGACTAATATTATTATGTGGTAGCGTGATGGATAACGATGACATGGAAAAATAGAGTACAGATGGTGATGTGGCTGTAACACACCCACTACGGCATAATAGATTTTTCTCCTTTTTCTCCTTTTTCTCGAGGGACAGAATCCCCGAGTTCCTACAAGGTCCTAGAGTAGGCAAGCTCTTCTTGTCGAAACCTTCATTAAACCAATCCACCAGTTCTTTCATTGAAAACACGTCGTGTACAACTCAAGCACCAAGCGTGGGCTTCACCTCCATGTGATCCTTGGTTATGACCTCGGGTTCATCCTCATAGTGCATCGAGGTTTCACGTACCGAGATTTCATGACTGGTGAAGATGAGGGGTCTTGCCCTTTGGTTTCCCAGGTGTCGAAACGTCGAAATGTCGAAACCTATTCGCACTAAGATGATTCAAAGTTTCACATACAGGGACTTCATGACTTATGAAGACGAGGGGTCTCACCCTTTGGTTTCTCTAGTGCCGAAACGTCGAAATGATGAAATCTATTCACACTAAACGGATGGTTCAGATCACTCCTAGATCAATGACCATGATCACGTCGTGATTTCACAGGTCAGTGAAATGCTACCTGACTGCCATGTGTTTTGTGTCGATAGATGGTTCCGAATACTTCGGGACTTTCATGACGTTATCAAGTCCACTATCCTACCTATGCAAAGGTTAATATTGACGGTCAATAAAGCCCTGACGAATTCTTGGATCTATGGTCCTAGACAAGGAGGAGCTCGTTTTAAGTCACCAATTCTAGACCCCCCCCCTATTAAAGGTAGATAGGAAAAGGGGGTCTAGAATCCAACCTTAACCATAGATCTGGGCTTCCCAATCCAGGTCGTCAAAACTTGAGAGCTCAATTTCGGACA
>JZKD02S2181808.1:0-24154 GCA_000966675.3 Picea glauca
GAATCCAAACCATTATATTGAAATATGTAAAGTTTCTCACATATAGAAAGTAAGGGTGCAATAACAATTGTTAGGCATCTCTTCCAAGCCCATCAGATGAGCAACAACACTTGGAAAACATTTTTTTTCACTACATTGATGCTCAATTTTCGTCAAATATCTTCCATGTACATATTTCCACTATCTTTTGGATTGCATCAATTGGAGGTATTGGATAGTTCATTGGCTAGAGAACAAATTTTTCATCCTCCCTGCAATTTATGCACAAATAAATGAAATGAAATCTATGCCTTATCTTAAAGAATGAAGTGTTACTTGATTAAACCTCTAGTAATCACAAATAAATTTTATAATGAAAGAACAACATGTTGCATGACTATGCCTCTCAAACTAAATTACCACAATTTTCCCTAAATATCAATTTCTCATAAATATCCTACTCTTATAAATGGGGCTCATTTTCAAACGATTTCGATACTTGAAGCATTTTTTATTCATGTTAAACACTTGGATATTGTGGAAATTTAAAAAATACCATATATGAGGGTTCACCTTCACTATAATGGTTTACTCGATATGATGAGGTATGTCTCTGGAAAATTGGGCAATACTGGAGATGCAACCCTCGTGTGGTTGGATTTGTATGGAAGAAGAGGATGTGTCTCCCCTCATACTATATTTACCTGTCATAATCATAGTCAACACATTAATACATAAAAAACACTCAATACACCAATTAAAACAAACTAAGAGAAAGTATATCACAACAAACCTGTAAAATCACCAACTAGAGAGTTGTCTACCAACCGAGCATGTTCCAAGGGAGGAAAATCTCTCGAAGAAGCTCCTATATCTATAATAAAACCCACATTGGCATGTAAAGCAATACACATATGAAAATATGGATTATATCAATTGCGAGTCCAACCAAAAGTACCTGGAATGGTAGGAAAACTAGAATGACATAGTATCTATCTATGTCCTTGGAATGAATCCATAGTAGTGGATTGTTGCACTTCTGCAAACAATTCACACATTACTCAGTTGAAAAATGGTGATGTCTATATACACTAATATAAACATATTCATATCATTGCTCTATTAAACTCACTTGGGACCATAGACACCGCATTGTTGGAGTGAGGATGCCCTCGCTTATTGAGGTACTGAAACTGAAATGGTTCATATTCACATGCAGGGACATTCAAATAAATTTATAAACCGTCACTTTGTTTTCTTCTTTTGTTCTTCTTTTTAGGGCTAAGAAAAATCTTCTTCCTCTTTAGAGATGACTCAAAAGCACCCAACCCAAGGGTGAAGTCATAATCCATAATATGAAGGTTGTTGGTTTCATCCAACATTTTTTTAACCAGACCAACCAATTGTCCGGTTTTGTTCAAAGAAGAGGGAGGATTGTTTAAAATAATCTTTAAGTATCCAAACAACTCCTCTATAGCCAATTGAAGTCTCTCAACATCTAGATCAACAATATCACTGGCCATAATAGATTTGTTGGCATCTACATCAATATTTGGTTCTTGTATGCTTATCTCATGAAGGTCATTCAATGAATTGGGTATTACATCATGATCTAGTAATGATTTTGAATCACCTAAGGGGTAATACAACCAATTCACCTTTATGCCATGCTTGCAAATGTTGCCACAAATAGACCATGTAAAATCACAAGCTATAAAATTTGTGCAATACCAAGTGACAAGATATTTCTTATCACACTTTGTTTGACTCCTCACCCAATAAGCATGAGATATGCTCTCATGAAGACAACAATCACTATTTGGAATTCTTCTTGCCTTTTCCATTGATGATTCAAGTTGTTTCTATTTCCTGTAGTTATTCAAATATCCCTCTTTTATCAAAATTTCCTTGAATCGGTAATAGGGCTCAACATTTATCAAGAGGATATATAATAACCAATCCATCCTACGAGAACACTTTTTTCTTCGATCTGATAGAAATTTGGTCTTCAGGTAACAATAATATCACTCGATAGCATTATTTGTCTCCTGATTTGCATGAGGAAAATCTCTGCAACCTTTTACCCACATCCCTACATTAAAAAAATGAATTAGTGAAGACATCATCTTTACGAAACACAAAAATAAAAATACAAACAAAATTTCTTGTACTTACGGATCTTATCACCAACAACCCAATTCTTGTAGAAATAGTCCAAGAACTTCTCCTCATTTGCGAATTTCATGAAAAATCCATCGATTGCATCTATCACTTCGTCATTGGAACAATTTTTCATGATGATGCCTCACTCATTGAACATCTCGCTTGCTATTTCTAGACTACTAGCCAAGCGGTTCACATTTTTTAGCCATGCTCATCGTACATGCCAACTACATAAGATCACTTCACACCTTATGGTCCTCCTGCCAAATTCAATTCATCTTTAGTGTGATATTTATAGAAAAAATACAGGTTAAAATGTACAATAACAATATTGAAGTTACCTTAATGCAACGATTTCGGCCAATGCATCATCAACCATGAAGGCATTAACTTTCCAATCAGGACGAAATTGGTAACACCTATGCATGAAGTGTTCCAACCATAGTGCAATATTATTTGACGTATTCTGTGATGCCACCACCCATGCAACTAACACCCAACTTTGTTGTTCATCAAAAGCTACTAATGTGTACAATTGATACTGTCATATTCAAAAGAACATATGTAGTCAAGTTTAAGTCATCAATAATCTTTAATCACTACAAAGCAAATGATCATACTAAATCAATCATTGGAAACATAATTACCCCATATTTATTTGTATTAAATTTTGAATCCATGGCTATTAAGCTATTGTGAGATAGCTTAACCATGGTCTCCAACATCCATGGCATTTGAATTCCAGCTATGAAAGGGACATCTCCACCATTGGGATTTTGGTGGAAGAAAAAAACATCTTGGTGTTTTTGATACCAAAGGTTCATGCTCATTTCATTCTTTTTCTGAAATTGGTAGTTTCCCTCCATAAAATGATTATAGATGTTGACAACATATTTCCTGCTCAACAAAAAATATTTTTCCCCGACTGTGGCATCCATACCAACATGTTTTTTTATATGCATTTTACAAACTGAATCAACTGACACTTCCAAAAAATAACAACTTTCTACATAAGAGACCACGTCTCTTGAAAACCTTGGCTTATGCATGGACCTAGCCTCACCTGAAGTATCATGTTGTCCATGACAAGGCCATTCATCCCCATCTTCATGGTCATACACATTATATGTGAAAATTGCTATGTCGAGGTTTTGAACCATAACCTTTACGATGAAGTGGCACTGACAACCCCTCTTCTTCATAAAGGATGTCCTTCATTTCTTTGTATGTTTTCCTCTCTTTTCCTCTAGGCCATATGAGAAAACATAATTGCATAAAAATGTTTGAAACATCAAAACATACAACAAATGAGAAAACACTTGTATTACCAACATGTAAACAATGCATTTCTAAGGTACTTACAACTCATATCGTAAGGCAACACTAGCCCTTGATTTGGGGGGTTTTTTACTTCAGCGGATGAAAGTACATGGAGTTTCTAGATTCATTTCCTCCCCTCTAATAAAGTCAGGAACTCTTTTTGAAGGGATTTTTGCAACCCGATCAATGCTCATGTTTGTTTGATATACTTCAGAACAAATTAAATCTTTACCAGAAAATGTGATCTTGTCTTTAGGGTCTTGCACCTCAAGGCCCATGATAGTCTTCCATTTCTTTCCTTGATTACTCATTTTGTATCGATTCCTACAAGCATTTTATAAAAACATTAAGCAAAATTTTTATCCATTCACGATATTTGCATTTTAAGCCTCCCAATACAATTAGAAACGATAAACACTTAAAGTATTCAATTTATTTTCATGTGGAAACATGTGGAACGCTGCTTGGAAGACCCCTCTATACCCAGTAGAGAGCTCAAAAGGGCTTTAAAGATAAAATAAGCTTTAGAAAAAAATAATGCAACTAAGACAATTTTACTCATACTGGCCCTTCTAGGTACCTCCATGGTTATTGGAGATGGTGTCCTCACTCCTTGCATCTCAGGTCATAGTCCTCCTCCCCCAAATCTAATTTCTAAAATTAGTACGATACCAATAAAATATTTACAGTACATACTATCTTATACTTATTGATTCTGGATTTTAATGATATTGAAGGCTAATCTTATTCTTTATTTGCATATAATAGTTATATCAACGGTTCAATGAATAAAAATTGTCAACAAATCTCAGCCAGGGTAAGTACTCATCATGCTCTTGGATATGTATTTGTGTTCAAAACGGTAATTTAAATATGGGGTTGCAGAGGTGGTGGCTATGATATTTGTGGCTATCTTAGTTATATTGTTCTTTGTTTAGTGATTTGGAACCCAAAAAGTTGGTTTCTTTACATTTCAATGCAGAAAATATTTATCAGAAGAGTACTCATGCCAACTTTCTATAAACATCAATGTCAATGTTGCACAAAAAGAAGAGAATAAATTGGGAAATATATGAAGTAAAATTTCATAATCATAAGCAATTGCAGAACCAAAGAGAAAACTGCCCCTTGCCCAAATCTCTTCATCTACAGAAAAACTGCGACAAATTATTCATCCAACACAACATAATAACATGCTGCCCGAAAAAGAATTTGAAATATATACACCAAATATTCTGAGAAAGTTTAATAGACTTTATGTAGGAACAAGTGGTGTTGAACCCAAAGAGCACTTTGCTTAATTCAGAAAGAGCATTGTGCTTAATTCTGTGTGTTACTCATTTTCTCCTGCTATTTTGATATGGTACTCATTTATTACCGTCACTGGAATCTACAACATCGCCAAGCATGATACAAGTGTCTTCGGGGCTTTCTATCTCAAATACATATTTGATTACTTCAGGAGAAATTCAAAACAGGGTTGGATTTCACTTGGAGGAATAGTTCTATGCATAACAGGTATGCAATATGCTTCCACCTGCATGAAAAATGTATTTAGAAATTATCAAACCCAACCTTCATTGCTAACGTTAAGTAGGTACCATGCATGAACTGGAGCTATGTTTGCAGATCTGGGTCATTTTTCTATTCATTCAATTCAGGTATTGGGCATTGATGTATTTGAAGTAGTAAATTTTACGTTTACAATTAGCTTTAGATTTTAAGGATATGAATGTAAGTTATAGATTGATGATCTTGATGGTTTGTGGTTCATCAGATTGTTTTTACTAGAATAGTATACCCTGTTTTAATCTGCACATATGTGGGCCAAGCTGCTTATCTCATGAAGTTTCCCGAAGATGTGGCAGACACTTTCTATAAGATGTGGAAAAATTTGGGCAAAAGGGGATGTGTACAGTTATGGAATTCTAGAATATATGGTGCATGGCATTCAGCAGGATGAAAATGGCACAAGAGACAGTGCAGAGATTAATGGAAGATTTGTTTCTTCAAATTTTGGCAAGAGTACCCATGAAAATCATCATGAGGTTTCGTACAGTTTGCAAAAGGTGGAAGGAAATGTTTAATTCTGTAGAATTTAGATGGTTAGTGTTTGCCTTAGCAGTTTCTACAAGTCATGCCTTTCTTCTTGTTAGAAAAATGAAACCTTCTTCGTTAATTAGAAACCCATGGATTAGCACAGAAAGTATCTACAGGTCACATCGTCCCACAATTATAATTGTTTTAAACCCATCAACGCAATGACGCTCTACCTCTCTTTACGATTCTTTGAAATTTCATATATTTATTTTACCATGCTTTTCCTTCGGTGCACACGCCTCATTCCCTTTTCTGTCTGCATTTTGATTCTCTATGTTGTATGGAGTTATGACTGACAAAATAAATCATAAGCATTGAATCTCTCTCCAAATAATAGAATCGATTTTAGCAGTGCAGATTAAATGGATTAATTTTAGCAGTGTAGAACCAAAGTTTCACAAGAGGCCTCAAATGGATTAATTCTTGGTGCATTGATTTCTAATAATCCATTCTTTTAAATCAAGTCAACGGGTCCATATATGGAAATCACCTTAATTCATGGCTACTTGACTCTTTCTTATAATTGTTTTCTCTACAAGCAAGAGATACAAACAGGAAATGTTGCTTGCTTTCATTATCCGACATTTAAACATCTCCCCCTGTCCATTTGCAATATTTGTTCTGGAAAATAATCCTAATCATCTACTCTTATACTCTTTATATTTTGATTTCCCATTTGTCTAGTTACAATTTAAGAAATTTTAATTGTAAATGTTTTATTGCAGATTAAAAAGAGTTTAGAGTGTAGCCCATTTCTCATAGCTATGTCTTCCATTTCTCACAACTATGTTGTATTGTAGTTGCTCGTCCTATGTACTTGCATTTGATTTTAATTATGAGCGGAACCGAGCCTAGGTTTTTACCAGGTTTTGAACTATAATGTTAAAGTTGAATGAATTTCAAATCCAATTACTGTTTAGGGTGTTGCCCCGATGCATATAGTATACTAAATCTGGTACATATGAATACAATAGACGATAGACATTAAGAAGAGTACGTAGATTCAGACGCATCAGACAATCCTTCTTTCCTGCATTGATTCCAATTCAAATTCCACAAAACATTCATCGAAATCGTAGTTCTTTTATGGAGTAAGTTAAATGTAGTTCTTTGTGGCTACTAATGTTACATTAAATAGAATCTGGAAAAGAAATCTGAATTGGATAACTAACCTGTAAGTGGAACCTCCTTGCACCAAGCACTAGAGTGACAGGGAGCACCAGAGCGGTAGGGAGCAGAAGGAACACAGTAGTTCAGGCTCGGTGCGGGAGAAGGGCGTTCAAACGTAGCATGAGGAAGGGTGGTGGTGCATTAAGTGCACATCATCAAACGTAGTAAGCTAAACATGTCATGGCATACGGGGATAATGGGAACAAAGCCCTTCTCAACTATCCAACGGAGACTTGGGAGACGGGTTTTCCGACTGACGCCTTTTTGCTGGAGATGGGATGTATAACAATTACCGACAAACTCAAAAGGTATAACATTTATCTTACTCCATTACAAATGATTATAGGTTATCGCACCTCCTATCAGGCGTAAGGCATGATGATAACTAGATTATTTCTCTTATCGCGCCTCATGGATGATTTATGTGTATCGCCCCTCTGCTCTGATTCTCTCCTCCATTTCTTCAACAAACAAACTCAATTTGATCCAACGACCTTTTGTTACCTATGTGCCTGACCGAAAATCCTTTTTACAAATCTTTCTCCTCTGCTCTCAGATCCTTCAACTCTAAGCTCTGATACCACTTATTAGGCAACGAAAGAAAAACATAGCATAAACAGAGAATAAAACTGAGAAAATCAAACCAAACACAACATAACAACAATCACACAATTGACACAGTGATTTATGTGGAAACCTAATGCACGAAAAAACCATGGGGAAATGATAGTCGATATTCTTATTATTCAAGGGAGAATTACAATAGCCAGCACATGCATACAACCATCATCTCCTCATAGACACATGTACTCCACAATATTGTGTCTTTCTCACACACTCTACACCTATTGTACACTCACCTCTATG
Organism: Picea glauca; assembly: GCA_000966675.3. Taxonomy (NCBI): domain Eukaryota; kingdom Viridiplantae; phylum Streptophyta; class Pinopsida; order Pinales; family Pinaceae; genus Picea; species Picea glauca. The sequence continues at coordinate 7,600 of JZKD02S2181808.1, forward strand.
GGTATGCTCATATATATAACATCTCTCAAACAGTTACACAATATGTTCACAAAAGAGTGCATGCATGCACATTCCTAATATAGTTGCATGTATGTACATGTGACCACATGGGAATTTCATTGGCATGTTTCCAACATATACTTCATAAGTTGCAATCGAGTCTCTTTGAAGTATTGATTTCATGAACCAAATTTTACAATGATCGAAGCCAACAAAATAATAATATCTTAAAATTTTTAATACAAAATAGGAAAGTAAAAAAAAAAAAGATAACAAAAAACTAAAGAACACATAAAAATGGAAATCGTTCTGAGAAAACTTAATGTAAATCCACTATACAAAAACATTTATGAATTGTTGTTCATACTAAATTTGGCCAAATTGTGTTGAAGAATTCAAAAATACATTTGGTTCGATGCATATTCCAAATTTTTACTGCATTGGATTTCAGTTAGTCATTTTTTTGCCAAATTTGAATTTGAACTCAGTAACTGGTTCAAAGTCATTTCTAATGAATTTGATACATGTCATACAATTCTATCCATCTGGTGCATATGAACCATGGTGATGGTCATAAGAATATTCATGAGTCTACCAGAGCTTGACTTTCGTGACTATTGCATAATAGATGACTCCATGACTGCCTTAATTTTTCTTCTTGGAAATATGAAAGCCTAATATCATTGATAAAGTCTAAGATAATAAAGATTGAGACAATAATAAGTCAATAGCATTCAACTAATTTTTTTTTTTCAATTTTTTTTGATTAAGTATCTTTAAACTTGAAATATGCAAAAGTATCCAATACAACACACAAAAATATTCATGTGATAGCATATACAATGTAAATATTCAAACTACAAATCACAATTTTCCAACAACATTGATGGTCAATCTCTATCAACAATATTCATGTGATAGCATCTACATGGTAAAGATTCAAACTACAATTCACAATTTTCCAACTACATTGTTGGACGATCTCTATGATGATTCGAGTTAAGAGTCACACAAAATGATGATGAATGAGAATTGTTTAAACCTTTTGAAGGTTACAAATCATTTGAAATCAAGGTTCTCATCACTGAATCCTTGATATTTACATGTGACTATTCAAATATCATTTTAAAATAGCCCTCTGAACGTTTCACCTTTTAAGTGAACTCTTCAAATATTTTAACATTATTGATGAGATGTTTTAAACATTGATAGTTATCCAGATCACTACTTCCAAATTACCAATAGAGACAATAACACACCGCTTAGGAAGAAGTTCAAGCGAGTTTGGGATTTGACTCCCCTCCTCACTTTTCTTAGTTTTCAGTGAAGTTATACTAGCATAGGATCAAATCTCTTGAGGTGCACATCCTTCCTCCTTAACTTGTTTTAGAGTGCAAAAGGTTAAAGCCCACATATACAATTTTCATTTACTTAATTTTTTTTATTATTATTTAAGAGTGTCAGCTCCAGTTGAATTTAGGCAAGGAATCACACATTGACTTAATACTGTAGAATGTGCCTCTCTACACTAATATTTTCATTTAATTTTTTATACTTGAATTGATTAGCTGAAGCTACGTGTCTTGTATATGCAATATGTCTGGAATAAAGAAAAAACACAACTATTGTAAGGGGGAGGAAGTTTAATAATTGTAAAACGAATACCAAGATGTCATAATAATGTATGTGTATTTTTTTGTTCTATATATATTTATATAACACATTTCATTGAAGAGGAGGAGAAAAAAATACATGTGTTTACCAATAATCAATCATTATATTAATATGATACATCCTTTTTCCACTATTGGTAATATGTATGATTACAAAGAACCTCTTTAATAGATGAAGAAGGCATGGTGATAATGGAAATTTAATGGTTGGGAAAAGTAATCATCACCAAAGTTGTTGACTGAAGTAGTGGGGTATCCAATGTCCAAGATAGTTCATTTGATTTTCAACATCACCATAAATGCATATGTATAAGCTTGACGTTGATAATAAATTGAGAAATTTGTTCAGCATTTGGGGGGTTTTGAAGAGAGTGATGATACATCTATAAGGTGTCATGGTTGGATGCACCATTTTCCATGTGGCCAAGGATCTCACTAAAAAAACAATAAAAAAATATATTAAAAGATCAAGTGCGCAACTAAGTAATGATCAATTTCTTTCAAGCCCCTTCGACACTAACCTCAACAATTTGGTTTCCTAGGCTCACTTGGATGATGGTGAGATGGAAATCAGTGTGGTATCATATCCTATCTTAGAGGTGGACAAAATAGAGTAAGTTAATAAGTGGATAAAACCACTTATTGTGGGAATATGAAAAAAGTGTGTTGGATCAAAATTTTATCTTGTTAGAAAAAATGGACTAGAGCACTTATGGGGATTTGAAAAAAGTGAATTAGATCAAAACTTTATTTTACTAAAAATTATGGACTATCTCCAAATGTGTTTGTCCACTTATTAATTCACTCTTAGAGAAACTACTCTTCCAACTCATCTAAATTAATGAGACCATTCTTCATGACAATGAATGCCCCATCAATGGTCCATATTTCACAAGGGACCCCTTATGTGAAATAATTTGACTACTTAGTTTTTTATGTGCCAAATACTTAAGATACCATGTACACCATATGTGATGGTGGAGCAAAAATCCAAGATAGATAGGAGAGACATTAGTTACATAATAACTCTTTAAAGAATAAGAGAACCTCTTTCAAATACCCCAGTACATTCATATATTCAAATCACATGTTCCCCTCAATAATGACTATATAACATCTATATATTGACTCATTTCACATGTGGGCCCTTTATTAGTCTAACCCCTATTACACATAAAATTACCCCATTACATATGTTTTTAACTCCATATATGTTTCCTTTGGGGTCATGTAGTACCTAGGGAGGTAATATGTGGTACCTAGGGAGGTACCCAATGGGAATGTGGTTATGTATTATTAGTGGAAGTACCTAATGGGAATGTGGTTTTGTATTATTAGTGGAGGTCATTCAATGTAAGGTGGACTATGTTTACTATAGTATTAAATAAGACTCAGAATGGTAGTTAGATATATCAATATGAACATAATAAATGTGAGAAGGTTTTCTAGAAGGTTCATTCTCTAGAATGTTCTTAGAGAGTATTATATAAGGAAGTGATGAACAATGTAATAGGAATAGTGAAGAATATTGTGAATGTATTAAACATTGCTTGAGTGTTATCATTCCATAAGGATTAATATATGGTGTTACCCTACCTCAAGGGTTTTGACTATTTCTTGTGTTCAATATTTTGGTAAATGGTTTGGTTTGTTCTGATTGAGATTGAGGGTTATTTATAAAGATATATTCAGGTACTTAAAAATTGGTATAGGAACACTTTTCTTGGCCAAAGAAGGGAATAATGTTTTGGTTCTTTTTATAGATTTTTTGAAAAGGAAAAAAAAGGAGCGGTGCAATTCAGATTAAATTATGAAACTTTTTGAGCAGAATTTGCCCAAAAAATTTGGATATTTGAATTCCTCTCAGAAAAATACTCATTAAAAAAAATCGGTCAAAACAGAGTCCGGGAAGTAAAGTTATCAACATTTTAATTTTGGCAATTTTCAAGGTTTTCCAAAAAAAACCGCGCAATTTGCACAGTAAGTTATTTATAAACCCTAGTTTTTGTTGAATATTTCTCTAAGCAAGATGTTTTTTTCTCAAAAATATGATGTCCCTAGTATTGAAGCATTCATACAGTTCCACAATTCATTATGGAAAGGGAAGTGGAAATCTCATATACACTATAGTTTCACAAAAGATGTTAGAACATGGTGGCAATCATTGGACCATGACAAGATGATGGGAAGTTTTGATGAAGAAATGGAAAAATTAAGTTTAGATAGGTGATCTCATGTTAAAAAGGGGGATAAATAAAACACCAAGAGTTTATTTTCATGTGGCAACTCTATATTACAGGTCCATGGTTGTATTCAAAAAGAAAAAAATTAGTGTTTTTATTAACCCTAGTTGCCAATTTTTTTATTATCAATGTTCAGTTGATTTATAGATTGCAAGTTACAACAAAGAAAATTCAAAGCACAGAAGTTGATGGTGAAAATTTTCAAATCTTTAAAGATATGAAGATTACCATGGATACATATGTGTTGCATTCAGATTTTTATGCTATACATATGGATGATGTGGATATTGTTTTGGGATATCCTTGGGTGGACTCAGTTGGTACAATTAATATCAATGTGCAAAAGAAATTTATAAAGATTTGGTACAAGAAAAATAAAATTACATTTCAGGATGTGTCTCTTAGTAAGAAAGACACACCCATGGGGAAAAGCAAAGACATTATTGCAGAGTCTGAAGTTGAATCAAATGCAAAGTCTACAGAAGGAGATGAAGCAAAGCCATAGGTAGGACACAATAAATAAGCCAAGGATATCATTTACTCAAAGACAGACTATGTAATACCCATGTTCCCCCCAGCTTGTAATTAATCATTAATTAGGATTACCATGCTATGACATGTGAACAATGTAAATGTATTATTGTTTGAATTGCCAATAACTGACTGTGATGGAGAAGCCTTGAAGTACTATCCATGATATCACTAGAGGAAAGAATGGGAAAACTATAAGAGAGGGTTCATTATGTCAAATGACCCCTAATTTCCCCTTGTTGGGAATGATAAACCCCCTCCAGATCCCAAGGAGAGGAATCAGTTAATGAAGGAAGACTGGTGGTTGAATACTCAACCATCCCCATGAATGGAAGCATGGTCTAATTGAAGAATGTCAGCCCAAAGTACCACAGGGTCTGGAAGACCAGGCTAACCCAAGTTTCCTTCTGACAGAAGGAATAAGATATGTCGAGATCCATCTTGGGAAAATATATACAAAAAATAGAGACAAGGAGAAGACACATTGGAGAGGGAGGCGTGTGAGGTTCTGCAGAGAGAAGGAGAGACACGAGACAAGAGCGCATGCACAGAGGGGAACACGTGACCCGAATATGAAGAAGAAAAGAGAAAGCGTATGAGTTTGATGTTGAGGAAGCATCTGATAAACCTCGTAGGTTTTCTATGACAAAGAGAGGATCTCTAAGAAACGACATAAATTTCCTTGGTGATATCATGGCCGCTTGGCACGGGGGTGGCCAAAGTGCTAAGAGTGAATGCCTCTGAGCCTATGGTTGGGTGGAAAGGTGAACACCCACAGTCAGTTGGTTGGTTGTAGCTTGTAATAGATAAGTACTTATTATTCCCTGTGAACTTAAATTGGAAGGTATGATTTGAATGTATGTGGTTGTGACTAAGATTTGTAGTGTTTGATTCATAAGGAAAATGCTCCTTGTTTTCTGTAAACTGTTATATCTATATGATATTGATTTATCTTAGTTTAGCTACTAGATAGTCATGGGATGTGAGTCCACATGAGGGTCTGTGTAGGAGAAAATTAAACGCCTAAGTTCTATCGATCCTTTGAATTCTCCTTAGCGGGAATGTGAAATTCATCTCTATGGAGAAGGGCATTTTCCCTTCAGACTATTCACCCATCTGATCAAGGGCTCGTGCCCATGTCCTTAACCTCTTTTCTTTCAAAAAGGGATTTGTGCTTAGCCCTCAAGAATTCCCAAAGGACCCATGTGACCAGGGTCTGGGAACCCTGCATTAGTCAGAAAGGAGCTAGAACTTCGGGACTTGTGACTCCACAACCCTCGAAAACCACTGAAGACCAAAGTCGTGAATTGACGAGGGCCTTTGATCTGAGGATTCAGTATGGATCTGTCTCAGCCGTTGGATTAGACGTAGGAAGGGAAGCGTTAAGCGCTTCAACGAAGTTCTACTTCAGAAGAATAGGAGTGGTTTAACGTCGAAACTCCCGAATTCCAGAGTCGCGAAGTTAATCTAGACCATTGAAACTGAAGGGACACATGTCTAAAGATCAATGATTATCCAGGAGTCTGGGTATTTGGTGATATAGGGACGCACGAGTTTCCCCGAAGCTGTACAGGTTGGAGTAAATCTTGGTCGTAGATGCTAGGTACACGTGGTGGTAGATCCAGCGTGGTCTGGAGGGAAAGCCAAATGATACACGTCGAACACCCAAATGCTGAAGTGACGTGGATTGCCGATCTTCGGATCCTTCGGGATCCCTTTCAGTCGTCAATCTAAGGGACCCACCCTCATTTACCTAATAGATCGGGAACGTGTCGCGGAGAGACACATGGCCCCTACTTGTCCCATGGATAAGGTTATCCATCGATTTAGAGCCATCAGATGAGAGGTTACATGGAAAGAGATCTTGTAGTTCGGAGACTTAGTACTCTAGAGGAATTTGGCCAAGGGTTTTCAAGGTGTGAAAACCATCGAAGTCGCAAACACCGAAATAAATCTTGGTAGTTGATAGGAATAGGATGCGTGGCACCAAATTCGAGAGTCTGAGGATTTATCTCTTTGGGGGATTTATGTCGAGAGGATTCGATAAGCCCCAAAGCCCAGAGCCGTGAAGGAACGAGGACCGTGGATCTACGGATCCACGTGGATAAATCTCAACCGTGTGATGGGGGTGACGTGGCCCACTAACGTCATCCCGAGTGACTTGGACCTGCAACTAAGGTGCCACATGTCACCCAGATTTGGCCAATTCACTTATCCCTTATGCTTATTAGATCATGACATGTGTCACCCCATAATGAGGACACGTGTCACCCTTCAACCCTCATCGCATATCAGTTCCTTCTTCGTGCCCACCTGGCCAATGTCGTTGGTGACGTATATGGGACTCATGGAGTTTGGATAATTTTGAGAGTTCAGGAGTTTGGGCATATTATGGTAAAAAGGGATGCTCAACGAAGATAATTGATCGTCGAACGTCGAATGTCAAATGTTCAACGATGATTGCCAATCGTCGAAACGATGAGAAAGTAGGACGTTGACCACCAGACATTGATCCTCGAATGGATAAGGCCAAGTGGCACGATCTTGGAACTTCGAGGATTAGGAAAAAGGTATGTTTAGCACCGAACGCCAAAGACCCCAACTAATAACACCCCGGGTAACTTCAGGAGGCCATAACTTACAAACCTGAGTTCAGATTTTAGTGCGGTGGTGACTGTTAGAAAGCTCATGACGAGAAGTAACCATCAAAGGTCCCGGAATTAGGAATTGAGATAGTTAGGAAGAACATAAATTTGATTCCCCATCCCTAGAAAGGGTATTTAGGGGTTGGGTGTGTTACAAATTGGTATAAAAGCATGGCAACAACACTTGTCCTCCTTGGGCTCATGCACGAGTCGTATAAAAATGTTATTACAGGACCTTAAGGGGTAACACCCTATTTTACCCATTCCTAAGAGGCTTAGTAAACCTCTACTGAAGCGAGGAATGAAACCTTCTATTGTTGATAGATGTTTTGGAAATTTGCATTGTATGTTGCTAATGTTTCCAAATAAAGAAGTTGACTTCACTGTGCAATCGTATGTGTTGTTGTATAGACATAAGATTGGGTTACCAAGGCTAAGATGAGCCTGTTGAGATTATTACTATGAAATGAAAATCATCTACATAAGTTCCTTGAGTAGAAGGATGCAGATTTAAAATTTAGTTGGGATTTTACCCAACGACATTAAATCATGCTAGTATGTGGCAGAGGAATCCTACCATTTCTTCTCAGAAATGATGGCAAATCATACAGGAATGGGATTATGTTGATCAACATTAATAGAAAGACTTGGATTTGAATGGATTAGAAGGATCTGTAGCAGTAATAAATATTGTTTTAATAAAGGATTAAACCTAGTATATGTATATGACCCCTCACGATCAGAGGATTGATGGAAATGGTAAGGTCAAATCACTTGACCTATAATGAATGAAAAATGTTGTTGGAATAACCCAGTAAGCAAGTAAAAAGGAACCCTATAGATTGAGAACAACCTTCATGAAGGTAGAGGTGAATCGAAAAGAGAAAGTTCAAAAGCTCATGGTTATGCTAATGGAGTGTATATTCCTGTTAACGCAAGGGCATGTCCATGCATAAGAATGCATATGGAAAAATATTGAACATGTAAATTGGGCATGTTATAACATATGGTGGGTTGTAAGGTATGGTCTAATAATGGTCCTTTTAGATGAGGATGACCTTATGACAGTAGGAATTAACAACAAGAATGAAATTTGATAATGTTGCGGCCTATTGCCTTAATACGATAGGACTGTAAGGATTTATGAGAGATCAATGTAAGGTCTGATTAAGGAGGCGTCAAACACCTTTGGATGACCAGTGGATCATATTGACATCCAGAGGTGGATGGTAGCCATATGGATATGGATTGGTATACTCAGATAGCTATAAGAGGGAGTTTAGAAAGAGATTCCCTTGTAAATATCTGTTGACCAAGAGTGAATTGAGGCATGAAGAAGATACTAGAAGTGGTTATCTCACTGCCTTGAGTGGCATAATAACTACCCATATGAATTATGAATTATGGAAGTTTTTTACAGTAGAAAGGAAAAAGGCGACCCTTGTTTGTTATTTCCATGTAGAAGGGGAAACATCATTATGAATTATGACTGTGAGACTGATCATATGAGTGACTGTAATCTGTCACTAAAGAACACTAATATTAAAAACCAAAATATCAATGTAAAAGGGGTGCAAGAGATGCACCTACATATATGTGCATACATGCTTAAAAGAATTATATGATTGCAAGCGCTCAATTGAGAGGGAAACTCAATGTTGAGTGTCTCTATGAAGCTTGTCATAAGGATGGAAGCAATATCCTTGGGAAGAGGATCTGGAAGTCTGATATGTCCATGTGCATGTATGACATGGAAAGGGTGCAAGCAATGAGCTTGCATGATGAATGTTGGACTGTGTTTGTATATGCTTGAGGGCATGGGGTTAATGCATTGTGAGGCTTCTTGACATAAAGACTGATATTAATACCAATTAGGTATGAATGATATTAAAGGTGCAAGTGATGCACGTGTATGATGTATGAATATATGCATACAAAATGCAAAATATGACTATCGTGATGAGTGGAATGTGAGGCAAGAATTTCACTTGCCAAAGTTTAATGAATACCATGGATGCATGGTTGACTCAATTCTGAAGAGTCATGAAAGTTATGTTTTGAATGATAGCTTGAGGGGAATGTGTTCCATTCCCTCAGGAAAGACTAACGTAAATAGATGAAAGAGTAATGGAGCAAGGATGCTCTGTTGTCATGAAAAAAGGCAACAGGATTAATCCTTTGAGGGATGCATGAGAACAATTGTGAACAATCATAAGTTAAATGATTTATGATTGTGCATGTGGTTAAGTACATCATAGATGGAAGTTAACAAGGAATATGTGTGGACAAATAATCTGGATGCATAACAAAGATGCATGATTATATTCCTTATGGAATATTTGATAAACAATTGAACTAACCTAAGGTTGAGGCTATCACATATAGTGAAGGACTGCAATAAGGAAGTTGGATGTTGAAGGAGTTCCATGTGAAGGAATTGTGTAAGGACTCTGTTAGGAGAATAAGTCACTGCCTTAATGATTGATGGAAATTGAGCAGTGGGTTGCACGCACGCACACACACACACACACACACACACACACACACACATATATATATATATATACGTAAGAATTCTGGATTTGATTTTGCAACAAAATGTATGAGCAAAAGACTAACGAATGAATGTTGACTTCATAGTAGTAGAACCATAAATTTACAAATTAGTTGAAAGCAGTTGAAAACCACATGGCCAAAAGTGCTAGAATCTATCATTCTGATAACTGAATGGTAATGTGCAGAATGCACAGGTTCACATTTCATTGTGAGCAAAAGTTGCTAGTAAAGCATGTTGATGTATCCAAAAAGGTTAGGGTGAGGCCTAACCAAGGATGCTCAAGGAAAAGAGTAGGAAGATCCCAACAGGGAGTAATTGCAAAATCAAAGAAAAGGAAAAAGGAGGAACACTCTTCCACCCTAAGAACTATGAATTGCTTACAGAGTTGTAGGTCTTAGACGAGCAACCGTGATAACAAGCACAACTGGAAAAGGGAGAAGGGATAAATAAGTATGTTTAGATGAATAGTCTTAGTTAAATCCATCTTAAGCAAAGGAAGTAAGGCCTTAGAAATAACTCAGTTGGGATGAAAATCCCAAGTGGTGTAGAAGAAGTTGGAAAAAGGAAAGAATCCCTTAACTCCTTTCTTGTTGTCTAATGTGTTCTCTGGGATAAGAGAAAATTGGAAAGATGATGTGTGAAAATATTTTATTGACTAGAAAGATATGATACTTGTGTTTTTATTTTACATAACGATTAACACATTTATGATGTATGTCATGTGTAAAGAGAAATTGGAACTGTTGAGAAAGACAGACACCAATGATGGACAACCTCAAGCAAAGGATAATTATGAGAAGGTTGTGTTGGAATAATGATTCATTTATCATATTATAGATGTAATTGGTTTTAATATTATTATTATTTGTTATGTCTAGAAAGTATAATTAAGGTAAGGAAATATATTTGAGAGATTCATGGAAGGATCATTGGAGATATTGTTGAGAGATTGTAGGAGAAGATGATTTCCCGTAAAATCTTCTCTCACTGTATTTATTCATGCTTTGGTAATGAGAAATTTTTTGGATGAGTGTTCACTGCTATTGTTTTATTTGCTCCATTATTATGCTGGTGTATTTCTTCATTTGGTATCAGAGCCAGGTTAGCTTGACTCCCTCACAGGAGGGCCGAGAAGATGGAATAAATCTGAGAATTGATACTTTGTACATATATTAGCATAAGTGTGTTAAATTTCTGAGTGTGAAGGATTTTTGGTTTGAGGAGACTGTCTTATGGTGATTAAAGAGCTGTTGCGACGACATATTATGCGCCCTCCACAGCCTATCTCTTTTTTTCACACCTCTTTGTTCACTTCGATTGCACTAACTATCTTTACGTCATGTGAGCTATTGCGAGTTGTGTGAAGCGCTTGCAATTGTGCATTAGGTGGAGCCTGTAAAATCTAAGAGCCACTATTTCCTTGAAGTCTTTCACCTCCTATTCGCTGGTGTTCACGGTTATCCACATGAGTTGTTGCAGTTGTGCAAGAGAAGGAGGTCACCTAGTGTTCACAATTCTCAGATTATGATAGATCTGTGTAAGAAATATTATGATGAATTCTGATAATTTCTTATTCATTATTTCTCGATTTCCAATATGAATTCATTAATGGAATGAATAGATCCATGAACAATTGTCAACGCTTGCAAGCAACAGGCTGGTTGTCTGCTTTCATCATATTAATAGCAGTTACATGGATGAATTCTACTGTAATCTATTTATTTGAATATCACACAATTTGGAGAATTGTTTGAATGATGTGTTGTGCACCACAGTTGGTTCAATAGCCAAGGGGATTGATACGAAGGGGTCGATGCATAGTCAACAAGATCTGATGGACTGTGGTGTAAGAAATTTTCCATGGATTGGTACATAATTATTGAAATATGACTAGATTGGTGTAAAGATGGGAGCGATTCTTATTAAATGAAGGTATGCACATATATTCATAATTATTAAAATGTACGTGGACTGGTGTAGATTGGAATATTCTTATTATTAAATGGTGGAGAGGATTTTTCCTTTTGTCTTTATAAAGAATGTAATAAGAAAGAATTAGTGCTCTATGTTTATGAGAGAATAAATGTAATTTTTGTTAGTGAAGGAAGATATAAGAAGTGTTGATTGTAATCCTTTGGAAGAATTGAGATTTTAGCTCCTCATTGTACTCAAACATTAATAAAAGAATTATTTATTTGTGGTGGTTGAGTCCTGATTTTTTTGGGACATTGGTTCTCGTCCCGGGCGAAGTGGGACACTTTTTGTTGTTTTTGCGTATTCTCTCTTATTCTCTCTCTCATTCTTATTCTTCATGACGTCAAGCAATATTGTGTTGCCTAAACTTGTTGGCACAAATTATTTCTATTGGAGAAAACGCATGCAACCTATATTCATCACTAAAGATTTATGGGAGCTTGTAATTGATGGATATACTATGTATTTTGCTGATGAATTCAAAACATTAAGTGATGATGACAAGGAATCATTAAAGAAAATTATTAAGAAAGATAATGAAGCACTTTCACTTATAGGAAGCGCAGTTGAAGAATCTATATTTACAAGAATTAATGTTGTAGAATCATCTAAGCAAGCTTGGGATATTTTAAAGAATACATATGAAGGTGTGGTTGTAGCTAAATTGCAAACACTAAGGAGAAATTTTGAAAATGACAACATGCAAAGTAATGAATCTATTCATGATTACATCACAAATATGCAAGATCTTGTTAATCAGATGAAGTCCTTAGGTGAATATGTTCCAGAAAGGAGACTAATTGAGAAGATTTTAAGAAGTGTTTTTCCCAAGTTTCAGAGGGTCGCCACTAGTATTATGGTTTCCAAAGATTTAAATATAATGAAGATTGATGAATTTAGTGGATTTTTGCTTACTGTTGAAGAAAATCAATCAACTGGAGAAGTGGAGCATGCTTTTTCTACAAGGCATAGAAGAAGAGGAAGAGGTAGAAATCAATATCAGAATCAGAATTATAATAGAAATCCACAACAATCACATAATTATCAAGGAAATGCATTTAGAGGAAGAGGAAGGAGCCCAAGTCCGTTTAGAGGAAGTTCAAGTCAGTTCAGAGGACGAAGCAGAGACAGTTTTCGTGGAAGAGGAAGAGAAGGATCTCAAGAACAAAAAGGTCCACGGTGTCATTATTGTCATAAGTATGGTCATCTTGAAAGAAATTGTTATGCAAAAATGAGAGATTTGGAAAACAAAGGTGTTAATACAGTTGTAGAAGAAACCATAAATGAGAAGCTACTCATATCAAGTTTCATGGCATATAATGAAGAAATTGAAGCATGGTATATTGATTCGGGATGTTCAACTCATATGACATCTCAAGAGGAGTTGTTTACTAGAATTAATGACTACTATTCTGGTAAAGTTGTATTTGGTGATGATAGAGTTTTTGAAGTTAAAGGGAAAGGCACAATTGCAATTCCAACATTGCATGGAAAGAAGAAGTTTATTGATGACACATTGTTGACACCAACATTGAAGAAGAAGCTACTTTCTGTAGGACAGATGAAGGAGAAAAACTATAAGATAGTGTTTGATAACAAGGAATGTTTAATCATGGATAAGTTGAATCACAATGTAGTTGTGGAAAAATGAGAAATGACTGAAGATAGAATTTTCAAGCTTTATTTTGATTCAAGTAATTCACAAAGTTTGAATACAACATTAGAGATGAACAAAAAGATTTGGAATTTAAGAATGGGACACTTGAATTTTCAGAGCTTGGTGTTGCTTCGAAAGCAGAATATGGTGAATCGTCTTCCTTATATCAAGAATGATGATGAAGTGTGTGAAGGATGTATTTTTGGGAAACAACACAGGGAAAGTTTCTCAAATAGAACTTGGAAGGCTAGTGAACATCTAACGTTGGTGCATTCAAATTTGTGTGGTCCAATGGAGACAATGTCTTTTGGAAAGGCTCGTTATTTTCTCACTTTCATTGATGATTTTTCAAGAAAGACTTGGGTGTATTTTTTTCAAGAGAAATATGAAGTGTTTTCCCATTTTCTTGAGTTCAAGGAATTGGTTGAAAAGAAAAGTGGTTTCAATATTCTCACCCTAAAAACAGATAATGGGGGAGAATACATGTCAAATGAATTCTTGAATTATTGCAGGAAGAATGGTATAAAACGAGAGTTTACCAATTTCTACTCTCCTCAACAGAATGGAGTGGCGGAGAGGAAAAATAGAACCATAGTTGAGATGGATAGCAACATGTTAAAGGCTAAGTCACTTGGTAATGAATTTTGGGCTGAAGTAGTACACACATCATTATACATTCTTAATAGATGTCCTACAAAGGCTGTTTTGAATTTGACTCCCGAAGAAGCATGGTCAGGACATAAACCAAGTGTTGCACATATGAAAGTGTTTGGTTGCATTGCATATGCACATGTTATAAAAGAAAAGAGAAGCAAATTCGATGATAAAAGTGTGAAGTGTATTTTCATTGGTTACAGTATTGAAATAAGAAGTTACAGGTTGTTTGATCCTCAAGCGAAGAAAGTAATAATAAGCAAAGATGTTGTATTTGTTGAGTAGGGAATTTATCAGTCAGAACTTGTACAGTTGAAATTAAAAGAAGATACAACTACTATTGATGGTGAATCACATTCCAAGTCACTAAAGGAAGATGAAGTTAAGAAGAAAACTAAGTGGTTTGAAATAAGTCATTCTAAAAGCAATATGTTAGATAGAAATTTTGAAAGACGGGTTACCAGATCCCAAATTAATCTTGTGAATTATTCACTTATGACATAGGTAATGAATATGGATGAACCACAAACTTATGTAGAAGTATCAAGAAAGAAATAATGGAATGAAGCTATGGAAGCAGAGTTGAATTCTTTGGTGAGAAATGATACATGGGATTTAGTGAACTTACCAAAAGGTAAAGAGGTGATTGGTACTAAATGGGTTTATAAAACTAAGTATAAATCAGATGGCACAATTGATAAGTATAAGGATCATTTAGTTGCAAAAGGTTATACACAAAGAGAAGGTATTGACTATACTGAGACATTTCCCCCCCTAGAAAAGATGGATACAATCAGGATGGTTCTTTCATTAGTTGCTCAGTATAAGTGGACAATTTTTCAAATGAATGTTAAGTCAACTTTCTTGAATGGTTATGTGGATGAAGAAATTTATGTCGAGCAGCCTGAAGGTTTTGAAGTTTCAGGTAAAGAAGATAGAGTTTACAGGTTGAAGAAGGATTTATATGGTCTTAAATAGGCACCAAGGGCTTGATATTCAAGAATTGATAAATACTTTCAGGATCATGGCTTAATCAAAAGTTTATATGAACCCAATATTTATATTCTTTAGTCAGGTCAAGATATTCTGATTGTTGCACTTTATGTTGATGATTTGATCTACACAGGGAACAATGTTGAGTTATTTGAAAAGTTTAAGTCACACATGATTGTTGAGTTTGAGATGACAGATCTTGGAGAGTTACATTATTTCTTGGGAATTGAAGTTTGGTAGAAAGAAGATGGTATTTTGATGTCACAAGGAAAGTATACTTTGGATATTTTGAAGAAGTTCAGAATGATGAGTTGCAAGCTAGTAACAACTCCTTTGGAAGTTGGGTTGAAGTTATACGGACATGATGACTCCAAATTAGTTGATGTTACTTTGTATCGTTAATTGGTTGGAATTTTGATCTACTTAACTACAACTCGACCGGATATATCTTTTGTAGTCAGTATGGTGTCTAGATTCATGTCAAATCCCAGAGAAATACATTGGAAATAAACTAAGAGGATTTTGAGATATCTGTGTGGTACAATTGGTTATGGTTTGATATACAGATCTACATAAGACTTCGGGATTATTGGTTATCTATATTTAGATTGGGAAGGTTGCATGGATGATAGGAAATCAACTTCAGGATATTCAATCAGCATGGGTTCAACAACAGTTTCTTGGAGCACTAAAAAGCAACCTATAGTTTCTCTCTCCACAATAGAAGTAGAGTATAAATAAGTAGCGACAAAAACATGTGAAGAAGTTTGGTTGAGAAGAATTTTGGAGGATCTTCATGAGCAGTAGGAACAACCTATTCAATTGATATGTGATAATCAAAGTGTTATTCAGATGACCAAAAATCCAATGTTTCATAAGAAGATTAAGAGTATTGATATCCAATATCATTTTGTTCGATATTTGGTTCAGCAAGGTGTGGTCGAGATCAGTTATTGCAGAACAAAAGAACATGTAGATGAGATTTTCACCAAGCACTATCAAAGGAAAAGTTTTGCAAATTCAGAGATGATCTTGGAATATTTCCAAATGATCATTATGGGGAGAGAAATGTTGGAATAATGATCCATTTATCATATTCTAGATGTAATTGTTTTTAGTATTATTGTTATTTCTTATGTCTAGAAAGTATAATTAAGGTTAGGAAATGTATTTGAGAGATTCATGGAGAGGTTATTGGAGAGATTGTTGAGAGATTGTAGGAGAAGATGATTTACTGTAACATATTCTCTCATTGTATTTATTCATGCTTTGGTAATGAGAAAGTTTGAGTTGAGTGTTCATTGTTAGTGGTTTATTTTCTCCATTATTATGATGGTGTATTTCTTTAGGTTGTTGTTAAAACATTGTTGAAGGGACTTTAAAAGTCCCCACAAAGCACCATTTATGAGGTAATATCAGAGAGGGTGCTAGCAGCCAGAGCAGGTATAAGAATGTTCATACCTATGTGGTATGAGGTATGAAGGTATTTGGTAAGAATCCCTTCTGAAAAGATTTCATTATCTTAATGATATGCACCTAATTTGGAAGTGGTTGTTGTATGCCATTGATACCCAAGTAGGGTATGATTCAGTAAAAGAAACCGAATAATAGAGAGAGGAAGTCCATGC
>JZKD02S2181808.1:24164-37230 GCA_000966675.3 Picea glauca
TGTAATTTAGGATTGGTTTATATATGCTTATGGTGGATCGAGTCTGACAGAGAACATTAAAATGTGATATTATATACACAGATAGAAATAGACTTCTGCAACTTCGAGTGATGAAATTATGGTTCTTATTTCTGTAAAATATAATTAGAATCTGAAAAAAAATTGATTGATTTATGTTCTGTAAACTGATCCCGAATAAACGTTAGTTGATTTAATATTATCGAATATTATTACTAACACACTATTATTAATCTTAACGCCAATGTTTATTAAGCAAAATGCTACCTGGTCATGTCTAGACTCCACATCGCATCACAAAACACAATGAATAGGCGTCCACAACAAAGGTCGAGGGGAATTGGGTTTCAAAATCGATGGTGTGCATCTTCCTATGGTCGTTGATTAGATTTTATAAAAGTTTATAGACTAGAAATTGACGATTCATATCAATGCAATGGTCCTCTAACACAATCAACAGCTACAACATGTTGACATGTCATATCATTACATGGATTTTTGTATAGAAACCCTTTGCGAGGTAGTTATATTTTTTATAAAAAAACAAGGTAATACATGATTTTCCAGACAATCACGGGTGTTGGCTCTCTGTGATTTTCCCACATGCTCTACCAAGTTTTGCTCCAAGCCCAGGTGTTGCTCCAAAGCAATGTTGGTGTATTACATGGCATGTAGTAGCCATGCATCACTTCCACTTGGTTTGCATGCATGTTGTTAGTGCCTCTGCTCCACTTGGTTTGCATGCATCACACCCACCTGGGTTCAATCCTCCCTTTGTAATTATCAACGTGGGTATGTTGTGTAGGGGTAACTAGGATGTAAGGATATCCTGTATGGTGAGATAGCATGGCAGGAGGTAAGGCAATTGCATAGCATGTATGGTGAGATAGTATGGCAGGAGGTAAGGCAACCACATAGCACATTCAACAACTTTTTTCTTTGGCTTGGGAAATATGGGGGACGCAGAGTAGCCACTACATAGAAGAAATCTTGACATTATGGCGCAAGAAGGTTGTATTGCTCTGTTACCTAAATCTGTATTATACCACTCTCCATTAATGTAATCTTGGAGTTTTTTTAACCCAAAAGGGTTTTCTCAAATGCTATGAATCCAGAAGGGTTTATTCTATGTGGTGCAGATTCTATTGCTTTCATCGATACAAGTTCAAATTCCATCGAGTAGTAACGCATGCCATCGACTAACTGTAATTCAACATTAAACTTTATTCTAGTTCAAAGAGAGAAAATGTGAAAACATGTGTCTTGAGTATTTTAGGAACATTACCCAAAAAAATTACGCTCAGGCTACCCACCATTTACTGATTATTTTTCACTGTTCTTTTCAAGAGTGGCCATCGATTTGGAAGCCCATGCTTTTTCTGCAATGTCTTTGATGTGCTCAAAGACTCGCTCTGCATTCTTCATAATCACAAGCATATTACGGAGCAAAGCAAGCAATCAAGGTATAAGCAGTGAAGGCAGGGATTGCGGAACAATTGGATTTGGAACTACATTTATGGGCTATGAAACAACAACTACAAGAGCAAGAACATGAGCAGGGAATCAAAGAGGCTATTTCCATCTAATAGTTGTGGAAGGCTACCCACAACCCAAAGAAAGAATGATGCAATTGACCAGGTAATCGACTGGTTTTGTTGGTTTTGCAGGTTAGCTCGACATTGGGTCTGGAAGCGAGAGGGATATCGTTTCTATGGGTGATGCCTTGGGCACGATAACAATCAGAACCCCGTCCACACAACTGGCAGAAATCGCATCCAAATTGGCGTTAGGGGGAAGCACAAATTTTCTAAAATACTTGGCAGGTTTCTCTCCATGCGAATGTATTTGGTATCCTCATCATTTGCCTCGCTCTTTCGCTTCCCCCTGATGGTCGTCAACACATTCTCATCCTCAATCTGAACCTACAAAATAGATACACACAGGAATTCAAGCAAGCCTTCAGATTCGATTCGCGATCGGATGAAAATGTCAATAGACAGAAAAGAAAGAAAAGATAGAAACCGACCTTAATGTCGGAGCTCTTGACGCTAGGCATGTCGGTAACGAAGGAGTAGGCCTTTGAGTTCTCTAGAGCGATGGCCTTGGTGTCGCAGACATAGCTCTGGGCGGTCCCAAGTGAAAATATGCGCTTTACTCCAGGGAAGTAGCAGTGTTGGGATGGATGAGGGGTCCATCCAGATGAGTGCAAGCACAACGATGGGAAAACACAACGATAGAGACAACTGAAAGGCTCTTACAGAGACAAGGAGGGGCAAGCATAACGGGATAGTCTTTATAGTGGAGAAGAGAGAGGATTGCATGTTATCCTCATGTCGATCATACCTACAACCATATTGCAACAGGACGAATAACCAAGAATATACGAGTACTGGCATAATGATCCAGCTTACTCCAGCTTCACACTATAATGATTACGAGCTTATATGGAATTAGAACACATATCATAACAATATAACATTTAATGCTAGTGAAGTAATGCTAGACTTATGTCTAACATTACTTCACTTCTCAAAAATTTAGTGAGCCATGGTATGTTTTAATCAAAATTTTCTGGGACAATGCAACTATATGCATCGAAATGAGTCCAAATAAGGCCTCAAATTTTCTTATTGTAAATAATAAAAAAAAATTCTATTGGAAAAAAAAAATTGTTGTAATAAAAAATTGTTATAAACATTTGATTGATAGAGAAAAAGTGGAATGTTGAAAAACTTTGATTAAATTGTTTCATTGAACTAATGTAAATAGACTTAAAAAAACGATTACTAATCATCCCAGCCCAAAGGGCAAGGACTAATAATAAATACCACAAAGATCCAATAAGTGAACAATATATAAAATTACAAGCAAGGACTAATAATAAATGCCACAAAGATCCAATGAGCGAACAATATATAAAATTACAATCCATAAAGAAATACTTGCAAACATAATAATTAAAAGAGAGCAATCAAATGATTACGAGAGAGGAAACCTTTAATTGACGTATATATGAACCAAGTCAAAGTTAACCACCCATACGGATTGGCCCACAACCCTCTAGGCTATGAGTCATGGCATGTCCCTAAAGTGAATTCATACGATAAGGTATTTTCTAATTTGGCACTATTTAGATTAAATTTGGTGTCAAATATTCTATAAAGGACAGCTTGGGATAAGGGTTCATCATATAGTTTTAATATTTTGCAATTTTTATTTATTTATAATCTGTTTAAAATTGGATAAGAAATTTTCTGATCTTGTACTAATTCCAAAATTCTAAATCTCTCCAAATAGTAAAAAATCGAACAACATGGGATACGGGAAACCCATATCATTGAACTAAAAGAATCTTGGAAATAACCAAGTTCCCATGACACCCATATCATTGAACTAAAAGAATCTTAGAAATAACCAAGTTATGTTTGAAAATATATTCCCATGTTTGTGTCAACGGATAATTTTGGGATTCTCTTTCAGCTAATGCAAAACTGGGGCATGGGGGTTTTCTAATTTTTCTTTTCCATTGTTGAGATTTTGCCATGAGAATTCAGTTAAATTATATTATTATTCGAGAAACTTGTTATTATTATTATTATATTAGTGTATGAGCTATTTCTTATATGCTATGATGTATGTGTTTAAATGTTACGATATGGAATTTAAGCTTTACTACTTTAGTAGTCTACACACTTACTAATCGACTAGTATCAAATATGTTTTGGGTGATACCTCTTTTCTTTGGAAGATTGAATATGTTTACATACTAGACTACTACGAGTCTTTGTTGGACATGTTCTATGAACCAAGGGTCTATAAAGCAATCATAAACATGGTACCATTGTTGATACCATAATAAATAAAGAGTGGCAGAGATGTGGTGGAAGCCAACAAACCTTGATCTTGAAGATTGGCTTGAAGGGCATATTTACTTGTTCACATGTCAAGAAAGTGCATATTTGGATGAAGAGATTGCAACATTTAGAGATAAGTACTTGTTTGAGTGCTTGCATGAAATTTTATGGGATGAGTTCCGAGTGAATTTGTACAAATGGTTGGAAAGTATTGTAGAATAGCCTTGATGTTGGTTTCTATGATCGGGAATTGAGTAGACTAATTAGAATTTGTTAAAAAGACTTAGCTATACGACCATGATTTGATGTAAGCATTGAATTTCTGGATGAATGGTGGTGTGGAAGGTTATGATTTGGAATTTACAATTGGATGCTATCAATCTTTGACAAAAGCCTTAGAATTATTCAAGGAAAGGCCTTGTGGAGGGTTGATTAACAAAATTATTATGTGGATTACTCTATTGATTGTTGAATGGGGCATGCTTATGAGTCCTGTTGAGATGGATTCAATGCAAGTCTTGCATGGGGGGGTGGAATCATAGGAGGAATTGATGGATAACTCGAATATTCACGCCACCTAAGGTTTGACTTTGGTGGATGCGGATAGCCTTGAAAGTGAATGACAAAGGCGATATCAAAAGCATGCAGAAGTCACTGACAATGAGTGGTGGGAAGAGATGATAAAGTTTTGAACCAGTCAAGAGCTTCTCATAATAAGATAGAGTCTTGAGATGCATCCATAGTGTGGAATGTTGCAAAATATGAAATAAGCATAGAAAAGAGCTTAGTCAACCATGATATTGATGATTAAGAAAGTGTAATCATGTAGAAGATAAGGGATTTAGTGGAGTTGGAGAGAAATCTAGAAGAATTGAGGTGGAAAAGTAGTGATGAAGTTGGTTACGGGGATGCTTGAACTATAGTCATAGAGATGTTGCTTGAGACTGTCAAACCCATGCTTGTTGCAAAATTAGTAGAAGCACAAAGTTAGGAGGAAGATGCATTTGAGTATATGCCTCACTGGTTTCCTGAACTTGTGGACCTCTGTCACTAAGAACATAGATTAGAGTGACAATGATGCCAATCTATCCCACATCATGCCCATGCATTTTGTTATCACTAATCAAATTCCCATTATTTTCATCATGCATAGCACAAGTATGTGTGTTGTTAGTAGCCAAAATGCCCCTGTGGTAATGTTTGTGATTAGCTTGAGTGTGACTTCCAAACATAACCAAAAGATATACACGATGTTATCCAATTCAATGAGTGTGCTAGTAGGGACACTCCCCTTCATACAACAACCATGCCCTCTAGGATTTTTCTTAATATCTAGTCAAAATATGGGAATGGTGGTTCAATTGAATAAGTCTTCCTTGTGGCTTCCCTTGTTTCATGGCCAAGGGGAAGAGGATGTGATGCAACACTGGTTCCTTTATGATGCAATCTGGAGTGCAGAGAGAACCATTGATGTTATCCAGTGGTGGAGTTTTAGATCAATCTCCACAAAAGAGCAGTGTAGTGGTACATGAAGTGTACATAGAACACTCTCGATAATTTTGTCTTCACGTTAGATCAATTTTTTTAGAATTTTGTGAAGAAGTTTCAAAAGTCGAACTCTGAATAACAAAGTAATGTCTTCACGTTAGAGCATTTTTGTTAGAATTTTGTGAAGAAGTTTCAAAAGTCGAACTCTGAATAACAAAGTAATTTGTTGAATTAAAGGAAATCAAGCAAAGAGCGGGGGAATCCATCTGGGAATACAACCAATAGTTCTAAGATTTGATAAATTCCTTGAGTTATACCATTCAAGATGTACAACATATAGAATGGTTCATTAGTAGGTCATTGCCACCCTTACCACGCCATGGTTTATTGTTTTTGGTATGAAGCAACTCTAGGTAGAGAAAGTGACTTGCATACTCCATTTTTGTAATAACTTGTTCTCCTTGCAATGATCACGTTTTTAAATAAGGTTCACATTTTGGAGATTGGTTAATAATAACAATGGCAAAATTTTAGACATAAATTTGTTGGGCCTGGTAAGGGTGCTAAACTGACACAAGGCTTGAACTTGTGACTGACCTCCCCTGTACTGGGAGAGTATGTGCACATCTTACCAATTGTGCTATCCCATGGGGCCCTCCTGAAATACTTTATAAGACGAGGTTATCGGAGGTACCATTTTTTATGTGGTCAAAATGGTTAAGGGCAAAGTGAATAAGTGATGAACTTTTTCCATGATCTTTTTAATCATTGATCTCAACAACTTGGTTGTGAGTAGGCTTGGAATTTAAAGTTCACTTTCTCTTAAGTGAACATTTGATGATGGTTAAATTTTTCTTTAATGTTTCTTCAATTTAAGTTTTACTCAAATTTTAAAAATGTTTTTTTTTCTTTTTTTTCTTTTTGGTATAAATAAATTTATTAAAATGTAAATTTCACTTAGAAAAATGTAAAATGCACAACCCATCCATGGTAGGACACTAAAATCCACATCCCATCCACACTAGAAAATGGATCCTTTCCAACTCAACTATAAATTCATTTTTAGTGGTTTGTTTTATTCACCAATGAAAATGCCAAAAAAATGAAAACATCCATACTACATCAATTGGGTAATGGTGGGGGACAATTTAGTCTTAATATTCCACGAGTAGGGGTATACTTAAAATAAACTTGTGTGGAAGTGGTGAGTTGACGAAATAGGTTAATTCTGGAGCAATCTTCCTCCCGAATTATTTTTAAAAAGGTTTTTTTATAATCTCATTTTAAATTTCCATTTTAAATTTCCAGTCAATCTAGAACCAAAGCTGCCACAGCAGTCCCAAAAACTGCTCACTGGAGTCGAGTCGAGTCGAGTCGCTTCACTGCAGTTAAATCGCAGCGCAGCAGTTCAAGGGAATCCGAATGAGAAAAATGGGTGTCGGAAATTCGAATTCCCAATTCCAGTGGCAAAATTTGGTTGGGCTCTTACGACATCTCGGAAAAAGCTGCCCGTGCATACGACTTTGCCATGTACTGCCTCAGAGGATCCAAGGCCAAGCTTAATTTTCCCCACTCCCCGCCGAAAATTTCCTGCCCTTCGCTTCTATCGCCGCCGCAAATTCAAGTTGCGGCGGCCAAGTTCGCCGCAGAAGAATCCCGGTCTCCTTCGGAAAACGGCGCGGCATCCTCATCATCCGGTTTGGAAGCGAATTGGGACATTAACGGCGAACAGATTATTTTGGGGCAGGGTCCGACATTTCGGGATTCGGTACCTCTTGAACGTACGGAAAGTTGCTGGTCTATAAAACATAGAGGGTATTCCTTCGTTGGATATGTCAATCGAGGATTTTGGGATTCTCTTACAGCTGGCAGAAGACCGGGGGCTCGGGAGTTTCTAATTCTTTTTATTTTTTATTTTTTGGCTACTGAAATTCTATCATGAGAGTTCAATTAAATTATATTATTATTTGAGAAATTTACGAGATTGGTGAATTCATACTCCTTCCAGAAAACGAGACGCTGAGCGGTCGCTTGAAAATGACAGCCACCTTACATTTTGATTTATATAAATTAATCTATATATATTTATAACCATGAACGATTTACATATATGACATATATTTATAACTAGGAACGATTCACATATATTTTCATATATCAGGGTGAGGTTAGGTGAGGAGAAGAAACCTTCTCCGCTTAACGATTTGATTGGTAAAGTTTAAGGAGGTATACATACCCTACACCCCTCTGGATTTGAACTTGTGACCTCTGAAGAGGAAATACATGTTCTTAACCATTAGGCTTACTCAAGATTTACTTTAATTTCGGATTTATCATTCACGGAGAGATATCAAATGTTTTGAGATGCAATTTTTTTTAATATAACAAAACTTGAGGTAAGATTTGCATTTCAAAAAATTTAATTCCTCTCTAAGTATAATATATTTGGAATTAAAATGGATATAAGTTGGTTCTTAACATTTACACACAATCTGTTAACTCCATGTTGAACACGGAAATAATTACACACAACATTCAAATGTTTTAACCACCAGAACTCCTTATCTATTATGTACTAGACATCAAATCCCTTGAAATGCAAACATTTTTTAAAACAAAAAACTTAAAAGAAAAATTACACCTAAAATCATTTAATCCATTTAAATACACAATATATCAAAAGTTTATATATATATATATATAACAACAACCATATAATATCTAAAATAATAATAAAAAATCCTAAACCTAATATTAATGGTGTAATAATACATATATTTATATATTTGAGTTAGAACAACCAATTATATAATGTCTAAAAAAAACCTTAATATTAAATTAAATTTTTTTTTTTAATTTAACATTTTAAAATTAATTTTTTTAATTTAAAAAATTTAACATAGTTGAATATATTAGGTCAAGAGTTAATTCATAGTTTGTGTATAAATGAACTCGTTTATATGATAAGTTCATAATGGATGGAGGTTGGCATCCTATCGATAGCCCGACTTTAACTTCGATTTCAATCATTTGGACAACATTAATATTTAAAAATCTCATCATAATGTCTTTTACATATAAATGTTATGCCTTTAACATTTTATTATACAAATATGTTCTGAAATAAAATAAAATAAAACATTTTATTGTACAAATATAAGTCAAATTTACAATTTTTTTTTATTTTTTATTTTAATTTTAATCAAACCTCATGTTCCACTTTTCAGATTTGATCATGCAAATAGGTTCTAAAAAACACATTTTATTATATAAATGTTTTGAAATTAAAAATAAATTCTAAATTGAGTTGTTTAATTGTTCTATATTTTTATTATAAAAAAAAATTCTAAAATTAAAAAAACCTAATCTTTCCTCACACTTGTTATTGTCGGAAGTACTGAACCCACAACTTTCAAAGTTTTTGGGTTTTTTATTATAAAAATATTTTCTGAAATTAAAAAAACTTTAAAAAGACATTTCGGGATTCAGTACCTATTGAACGTACGGACAGTGGTGGGTCTCTAAACGTAGAGGATATTCCTCCGTTGGATGTGTTGATGGAGGATTTTGGGATTCTCTTCCAGCTGTCAGAAGACTGGGGGCTGAGGATTTTTTAATTTTAATTTATTATTTGAAAAATTCATGAGATTGGTGCATTCATTACCCTTCCCGAAATTGGCGGCTGAGAGGTCGCTTGAAAATGACGGCCACCTCTACATTTTGATTTATATAAATATAATCTACATATATTTATAATCAATTACAATGCAAAAATAACAATTTATATGTGACTCGCTTCACCAGAGTCCGAGGAACGATTTATATATATATATATATAAAATATATATATATATATATATANTCTAAACATAGAGGATATTCCTCCTTTGATGTGTTGATGGAGGATTTTGGGATTTTCTTCCAACTGTCAGAAGACTGGGGGTTGGGGATTTTCTAATTTTTTTACTTTTAATTTATTATTTGAGAAATTTATAAGATGGGTGAATTCATTACCCTTCCCGAAATTAGAGGCTGACAGGTCGCTTATGCCACCTCTACATTTTGAGGTATATAAATATAATCTACATATATTTATAATCAATTGCAATGCAAAAATAACAATTTCTATGTGGTTCGCTTCACCAGAGTCCGAGGAACGATTCACACATATATATATATATATATATATATATATAACAAAATAATTGTAATCATGATGAGACGTATCCACTCAAGTCTCATCATATTTTACAATTATGTAATCAATAATTGTATGTGCATATTTCTCTTAGCTCGCCAGGAGGAGCCCGCCTCTTGCTCCTCGCCAGGAGGACCAGATTCTTACTGCAAAAGTGCGGTCTCACAGCAGTAACCACGCCAAATGTTGGCGGGCCCAGCATCACAGTCTTACACAAACAAATAATTATTAATGCAAAGTGGATAGATAAAGACAATTATTAAGACTAAAGTCCATTCCTACTCTAAATGTTCTAAGTTTTGACTTAAAATATTATCCATTTAAATATTCTAAATTTTGGCTTAAAATATTATCCATTTATTTTTTGCCAGATATTATTAGATCTGAATGATTAGTCTAGAAAGAATGTTATTCCATCTCCTTATTATTAACACCTTCTTCGTTCTTCTTAGAAACATCCAAGTTCACAATTTTATAACAATTTTTAAAAAAATAAATACAATCTTTCCTAATGAAAAATTAACAAATTTATACATTCTTAGAAGTTGTCTGGAGGCTATCTTCGTTAGGGGACTCGTATACAAAATTATTGTGTGAGTGTATGTTTAATTATTTAGAAATATTTTTTATTAAATATGTTTAAAAATATTTAATCAAATATTAAAATATATGATGGTTGATTAAATCATAATATTTATTATTTAAATTTATTTTATATTAATAA
This sequence comes from Picea glauca, assembly GCA_000966675.3. Classification (NCBI taxonomy): domain Eukaryota; kingdom Viridiplantae; phylum Streptophyta; class Pinopsida; order Pinales; family Pinaceae; genus Picea; species Picea glauca. Next base: position 34,447 of record JZKD02S2181808.1, read on the forward strand.
ATAAATTAACACTTTCAAACATTTACATTATATAAATTCAACCAATCATAATATTTTATTATTTAAATTGTATTTTATATTTATAAATTTAACATTTTGAAACATTCACATTATATAGATTAAACAACTCAAATTTACAATGCCAACCATTTTTAATCAAATTTCAAATAAAATTATAAAAATAAATAAAGAAAATACAAAATAAAAAGTTTATATTATGTGTCTTGCTTAATCAACCATCCCTTTTGCTCTGTCTCTCTTTAAGTACTTCGTTATTATTATTCACCGGTACAACACTTTTAATTAGTTTTGACATTTCTAATATTAAATTTAGGTTTGTTAAATTTTTATTTTATAATATTGAAGAAATATTATCTATGTTAAGATAAAAGAAAATATTAAAAAATTATATATATATTCTTGATGTTAGGTATGTTTTCTAGAAAATACTATGTAATAGGTTTTGAAACATTCAATTTTTAGAGTGTATACTCCACCTATTACCAGGGATAATTGAAGAAGCTGATATGATAAGTGGAATGTCTACTCCAAAAAATTTCAAAACCTATCAATTTTTCCATAAAACATACCTAGCATTATGACTAATTGTAGAAATCTACACACTCATATATCTCCTTATTATTATATTAATTTCATATTACTTTCCTTTAAAATTTGTAAAATTTGATATTACTTTCCTTAAAAAAAAATTACTTTAATTTTTTCATTTTTAAAGTTTTTATAACTCTAAAACTAATTTATTAAATTGATTTATTTAAAAATTAAAAATATTTTTGAATTTTATTAATTTATCATTTTATTTTTAATTAATTTAAATATATTATAATAATTAAATTAACTTTTATTTACCACTACTTGATTAAAAAAATTATTCTTAATGAAACATTGAAAATCACATTTATCTACAATAATATGTATATTTTCACGGGAATCACATTTATACTTCTTACATATAACATGACATTTCCCTAATTTATTGTGTCAATAAAGTGTAGTTTATAGTCCATGCACTTATACATACTCTCGAATTGAATAGCTTTGATCACACATCACCTTAAAAACGAATCCTATTCTCAAAAGTTAAATTATGCTCTACTACTTACATTAAAAATCACGAAATACAACAAGGTTGATATGAGAATAACTCTGAAATTTTTGGTTATAGGGTATTTTAGGTAGGTATCAATCTACAAACAAGTGATTTTGTGGCTTATGCAAGTAACTAGTGAGAGCCTACTACTAGATAGAAGTAGACCAAGCCCTACTATTTATATTGAAATTGGTCCATACACGAATACTCACCAGAATAAGAGGGTAGGAACAAGTACTAAGACTTGTACTAAGATTATGGTGTTACGTATGGGTTGGGAGTAGGCTGGTTGGTATACTTCTCTTATTCCTCTCAAATCCATTAGCTAGAGAAGGAGATATGTGGCTTCCTTTAATACCTAATGGCTACCCACACATGATGGATCTCATAACAAACCTGAGGAGTTTTGACAATCTATACAATTTGGGGTTAGTGGATAAAAATACAGTCTCCCAACTCAACAATGATGCATCTGAGAAACTCTTAGCACAAAATTGAGTTATTTTTATGAACCCATTGCGTACAACTTTGTGGTTGTCCATTTCATCTTTTATCCAAAGCACAACATTACATTGGATGGTGGCTTCAAGACATAGGGTGATTTTTGGTTGCTTCTCCTGGGAAAGGCCCTTTGAATGCTAGTTTTCCACTGAGATTCCTACAATGAGAGCCATATATGTTATATATTTCCCACAAAAAGGGAAATTCCCATCGGCTTTGAGCCATTTCACCTGGAAATTGTCATAGACTCCCTCCCATTTATGGCGCTCTCTTAAATCCCTCGGATCTCTCTCCAATTTGGGTAGTATCTCAACCTTGATGGAAATGGTAGAAAATGGTTCGAGTTTCTGAAATAATAATTGTCTTGTGAAAAGATTTGTTGCTAGGTTCTTTTGTGGTCATGTGTGAAGCCACTATTGTTGGACACGTACAAATTTCTGACTCACTAGCCTGAATATGGAAGATATTGAGGTATGAAGACCATCACTACACGTGTCGTATTTTATAAATACTAGCTACGTCCAAGGATTTGTAGGGATGTGGTTGAAGCATATTTTTTTTTAATTGTTTTTAAAAGTGTTTTCTATTAATTTTAAATCAAGTGAAATATCTACAAATTATGTCTCGTCTTAAAAAATGTTAATCTATATCTTTATGAAAGGGAGGTATGGTTCCTTTCTCTAGGTGGTGTAAACATGTGTCACTGACTCACTACAAGGAAAACACTTTGTAGTTGAGGTTTTTACGAAACCTCCCCCCAAAATTATCCCTTCTCTATTTATAATGAAGGTGGGCGACCAAAGGTGTTTGCGGAGGTATTTTTAGCGGTGCACCAATAAGGTACAAATGCACTGGTGCACACACAACATAGATGCCCCCATGCTTCAACATTAAGGTACACCATTATCCGCTAAAAATAAAAAAATATAGTTGAGGAGGGCGGTCAATACGCCTGTAAGGTACAAATGCACATGTGTGCACACAATACAGACACCCGGTGCTTCAACATTTAGGTGCACCATTAGGCGTCCGAAGGTTTTAGCAGAAGTTTTTTTCGTTGGTGATTTTGTTGTATTATGGCACAACGATGCTCACATAAACATAATGCCCCAATGTGTACAAAAAATGATAAAATAAAAAAACTTACCATATTGATTTTCATTGTTACACCT
>JZKD02S2181819.1:6354-19690 GCA_000966675.3 Picea glauca
ATTCCACATGCGAGGCTGGTTCTTGTGGGACAACCTCAACCATGGTACTAGTGGGCCTTTCTGTGTCAACTTTCTCATCTTCCATTGGTTCCATGGTTTCAGCTTTCTCTTGGGGAGTAGCCTCTTCTTCAAATGCTTCAGCTTCCATCTCCATTTCTTCTGGTTCCTCTTGGTCAACATAGTCATCTTCTCCTGCATTTTCCTCCTCTGCGGCTTCTGGTTCATCTTCCCTAGCAGCCACAACGACTGCTACTTCTTCCTCTGTGGAATCCCGAAATAGTTCCCATGGGATCGAGATTTGTCTGATGGCATTCATTAGTAATAGTGGAACCAACCCATGATGGGTGATGGTCGCCAATACCTATCGTGACTCCTGAGACGAATGTGCGATTAGGTGAAGGCTTCTCAATAAGAAATAAGGCACATTCAGTGAGAAAGTCTTTGCTTGGGGAAATCTCAGGTGAGTTAGTATTCGAAGATGGTATTTGAATATGGTGGAGTATCTCCTTTCGCAAGTCATATATCTCATGACGAACTCTACTACTTCTTTCCATGGATGCGGCAGTGAATTTCGGTCGTATCCTCGACCCTTCTGCACAATGCTTTCTCCTCCCTATAAAAAGGCTTCAGGAAACTCCGGAAGGACAGACCTTCTTGAAAACCATTGCTATCCATTTTGAGGGAGTCCACTAACTTCTACAATGGCTTCCTCTTTCATATGAATTTCAATTCCATAGACCCGAGATTTTCCTTCTCTCAAGTTGAGTGCGAATTCTGTCGCAATTTCTTCGTTCGACCCTTTCAACCTATCAAAGTAAACATTCTAGCCCGCGTTCTCAAAGACCTGCCATACCTCCTAATTGTTTTGAACTCTTGTTGTATCTTCAGGTTCATGCTGCACAGATTGTCCACCCATTGCTGCAGAGGTGGAGTCAGCACGATGAATGCAGTTAGCTGGTAGGGGAAAATGACAGGGCTCCAAACCGTTGGCAACTAAAATAACATCATATCGTTTTAGGGGACAATGGATGAAACAATGCTGGTATGTTTGGAAATGATGACATATTTTGGTGGTACTATCAAAAATTTAATGCAGCGTGTTGGGGAGGTGACTGATTATGACTCTGCGTGTATGAGTACGCATATCGGCATATCAAGTTATGATTATGGAGTATCGAAATCATTGGATTTTGTTTGATGAGGATCGTGTGTCATAAATTTTTTTTTGTGGTATGTCGTCATTTGTTATGACGGTTCCCCCCCCCAACTTAATTACGGCTGTCCACGACACGTTTTGATGTCTTTTTGGAATATTTTAATTAAATTCATAAAAGTCGACGGAGACGTACCTAGGAACCGACCTTATGGTGAAGTAGCAACAAAAGGTCTGATGGAGTAACGACAATAGGGCATAACGGAAGCAAGGAGTAACAACAACAACAAGTAGCAGCAATGACAGAATAACAACGACGACGGAGTAGCGACAGTTGTGGAGTAACGACATCGGTGGAGTAACAACAGTTGCAGAGTAATAACACTAGCGGAGTAATGACAGTTGTGGAGTAACGACAGTTGCGGAGTAATGACAGTTGCGGAGTAATGACAGTTGCAGAGTAACAACACCGGCGGAGTAATGACAATTGCGTAGTAACGACACCGTCAAAGTAACGACAGTTGCGGAGTAACAACACTTCATGAAGTAATCAGTGTACAGCAGTGGAGTAACAACAACATATTTATAGCAACACTGGTGGAGTAACAACGCCGAGTGTTACATTTCTCCTAATCATATTCGTTTGTTATTCCTGCAAAAATACAAACAAGTAAGAAATAACAATTTTTTTTGTTTTTGTTTGTATATGTTTATTTATTTATTTTTTAAGGCAGAGTGAGAGTGTCCTTCAGTCCAACAATCATTAAATTAGATGAGTCAGAGAGGTGTTTGACAAAGACATTTCTAGAGACTGGACGGTGGTATAGTTTTAGACAGTGTCCGTTTACTAAGAACGAGGTATGATTCTCATCTATTGTAATTAATCTAACCATTCCATTATCAAACACTGCGTCCACTTGGTATGGCTCCATCCAGCGAGTGCAAATCTTGCCTTTGAAATCCTTAAATCGGGAATCGTAAAGTAATGCCCAATCTCCCACATGAAACACCTTACTTTTGATAAATTTATCATGCCACTTCATTCTCTGTTGTTGAACAACAATGGTCTTCTGGACAGCTACTAACCAAATCTCATCCAACTCATTCAGTTGTTCCAGTCAGTGTTTCTGTGCTTCTGATGGGTCTAGGCCTACTTCTAGAGCTGTCCTGAGTGTACTGATCTCAAATTACACTGAAAACAAGGGGACTTTCCCATAGACTAATTCAAATGGTGAAAACCCAGTTGTGTTTCACCATGTTGTTTTGTATGCCCATAAAGCTTCTGGAATTTTTTGTGCCCAGTCCTAGCGATGACTTGCTAATGTCTTTGTCAAGATATTTTCTAATACCTTGTTTGTGCTTTCTACTTTTCCGTTCGCTTGGAGGTGATAGGGGGTTGTCACTCTATGTTTGACTCCATATTTTTGCATCATCTTTCCTATCATGTGAGATGTGAGATGTGATCCTCCATCCGACACAATTTCCCTTGGAGTACCGTATCAGGAAAAAATTTCTTCAAAAAGAAAGTCTGCCACTACTTGTTTTGTTGCTCTTGTGACCGCTCTGGCTTCCACCCATTTAGTTACATAATCAGTGCAGACCAATATGTAATCTTTCTGATGAGAAGGTGGGTTGAAGGGTCCAACAAAATCAATGGCCCATTTCTCAAATGGTTCAAGGACTATCTGGGGCTGTAGAGACATTTCATCTGCTTTCCTAGGTTGTCCCATCCGTTGGCAGCTATCACACCTTCGGACATAGTCTCGGGCATCATGAAATATGGAGGGCCAGTAATATCCCACTTGCAGCACTTTGTGACCTGTTCTTTTATCTGCAAAACGTCCTCCATAGGGTCCATCATGTGCAGCCTTTAGTATCTCATAGATATTATCTTCTGCCACACAACATCGAATCTGTTGGTCAGCCCCTGTATGAAAGAGATATCCTTCCATCCATGAATATCGGGTACTCTGGTGAATAATCTTCCTTTTCTCTTTATATGACAGATGATGAGGCACCTTCCCTGAAGCAAGATAATTAGCAATATCTGCATACCACTGACTGTTAGCAGATACTGCAAAAAGATGTTCATCTGGGAAATTATCTTCAATTGGTGTATCCTTACCCTCATGTTCTATCCTAGATAAGAAATCTGCAACCACATTGTCCTTCCCTAGTTTATCTACTATCTTGATATCAAATTCCTGTAGTAGCAAGAGCCATCTTGTGATACGACCAGGGGTAACAGGTTTATTCATTAAATACATGATAGTTGCATGATCAATATGCATAAAGGTAGGATACATGGTAATGTAGTGCTGAAATTTATTGATGGCATAAATGACAGCAATGAACTCTTTCTCAGTCATTGTGTAGTTTAATTCAGCAGGAGCCAAATTCTTACTAACATAGTAAACTGTGTATGGTATTTTGTCCTCTTGCTATCCTAATACTGCACCAACCGCTGTTTGGGAAGCATCCGTGTGAATATGGAAAGGTAATTCCTAGTCTGTCCCTCTAAGGATTGGAGCGCTACAGACCAATTCCTTAATTCTCATAAAGGCTGCATCACAGTCCTCTGTCCATGCAAAATTTGAATCTTTTGTTAGCAATTGAAAAAGTGGATGTGTTACCTTAGCAAAATTTTCTATAAAACGCCTGTAATAAGCAGCACAACCAATAAAACTGCGCACCTGCGTGGGCGTTTTGGGTGTCGGGAAATGCTGAATTACCTTTGTCTTTGCTGGGTCCATCCGGATTCCTTCAGCTGAGAGAAAATGTCCCAAAACAATTCCTTCTTCCATCATCATATGACATTTTTCCGTACTCAACGAGACACGCTCTTGTATACACCTTTTGAGAAATTTTTCTAAATTTTTCAGCCCTTCAAGAAATGAATCCCCATATGGAGTAAAGTCATCCATGTAGATTTCAACATTGTCATTTATCAAATCAGAGAAGATTCCCAAAATTGCCCTTCGGAACATTGCAGGAGCATTACACAGGCCAAAACGAAGGACCCGGTATGCGAATGTTCCCTAGGGGCATGTGAAAGTGGTTTTATCCTGATCTTCAGGAGCTACCTGGATCTGGTTATAACCACTAAACCCATCTAGAAAAGAAAAAAACATTTTTCCAGCCAACGTGTCCAGAACTTGATCAATAAATGGAAAAGGAAAATGATCTTTCTGTGTTTCCTTATTTAATTCTCGATAATCCACGCATATGCACCATTTACCATTTTTCTTAGGGACCATTACTAATGGAGAGACCCATTGGCTATCTGAGATGGGGTAAATAAAACCTACGTCTAGTAATTTATGAAGTCTTTCTTTCACAACATTTTTCAATGCGGGGTTCATCCTTCTTTGAGGTTGTCTCACATGATAACAATCCTCCTTAATGTATATATGATGGGTGCATGAATTAGAAGGGATCCCTTTCATATCTGTATAATCCCAGGCGAAGGCCTCTTTTTGTTTCCGAAGGACATCCACGAGTTGCTTCTTTTGGGATTTTGATAGTGTTGGATTAATATTCATGGTTTTCCCTAGTTCTAGTTCTACTGGGACACTTTCACTGGGTGCATCAACAGGTAGTTGCTCTGATCCTTCTACTGTTTCAATTGTTTCCTGAGTCTCACAGCTCATGATAGACTCTAGGAATTGTTGATTTGTTTCAGAAATGGAGCAAGGATCATCCATAAAATAGGTGATTACATCATCTTCCGATTTTATTTTCAACTGAAGGGCTTGTCCAATAGTGAGAACTGGCCTCAATTCCTCATTTTCTGTTTCAGACTCTTTCCTAGGTAAAATTTTCTTGCTTCCTGCTAGTTTTATGGATTTGTTTGGTTCTGCAGGTGGGTATAACACTAAGCTCTTAATGTTGTGCTCATTGGAAATAACCATATGCCCTGATCGATACCCAATGTAAGCATCTGCAGTAGCCAGCCATGGTCTACCCAAGATCAAAGGATGGCCGCTCACCGAAGATTGCATCTGTAAGACTAGGAAATCTATGAGATAGTGCCATGAATCTACTGAAATTGTTACATCTTCCAACTTTCCTACAGGTTTGACTGTGGATCGGTCTGCCAATTCCAATACTGTAGGTGTATGTTTCAAGTTACGAGGACCTAATGCATGCATGGTTTCAGTGGTGATAATGTTGATGGCAGCACCCAGGTCTGCCAGCACATTCAGAATCTATACCCCATTAATTTGTACTGTTAGAATTGGGTTCCTCGGATCTCCATACTTTTTAGGCATTGACTTTCCCGTCATGAAATCTGATAATTTTCCCATAACATGAATGGTAAGGGGGTCTTTGGATTTCTTTGCAGATCTCTTTGAACAGTATTCCCTAAGAGTCTTTGCATATATTGGCACATCCTTCATAGCTTGTAACAAGGGAATTTTAACAAATAAATTCTGCAGTTCTCCTAATAAATCAAATTCAGCTTGAGGGCTTGATTTACTCAAAGTTAGTCTCTCTGGGTAAGGTGGTTCAGATTGATGTTGTTTTACAGGGGATGCCTGGTTTCTATCAGTTTGTTTTGGCTCTTTACTAATTGGTTCTAGTTCCTTACCTTCACTGTTGAGTTGTTCAATGGTAACCAGAGGAGGTTGAGCATCAACTATCCGTCCTGATCGTAGATTCATTTCATACAACTCTGTAGTGGAAATGCTATATGAAGGTAGGTTAAGAATATCAGTTTAATGAACTCCCCTGCAATTAGGATTCGGATCAGGTTGGATTGGGAGCTAAGGACGGGCAGGTTGGTTACCTGGAGGCACATTAGAGGGTAGTTGGAGTTGTTGTTGTGGCATCGATTGAGGAAACAGACTAGGAGGGGATCCTCGCCAAGTTGGAGCCCATGGGGAGCTTGAACTGGCTTGAGGGTTCCACTACTGCCACGGTGGAAACTAGTATTGTGGACACATGGAAGGATAGGGCATGGACTAAGGATTCATATCAGAATTATTGAAATCTGAGTACATACCTTGATTTCCCATTGGTGGTCGAGGTTGCCATGGCTTTCTAGACCCCATGAGGTACAGTTGCTCCATGTCTTTCCCCGTTCCTTGAAATACTTCTTTCAGGCCTGGCAGGGAGGGGCATGAGCTTGTTGCATGATTTAGCTCACAGATTGCACATTTCTCTATAGAGTTTAGTGGAAATTCCCTCTTTCGATGCTTCTTTCTACACGTTAGGCAAAATATTGCCATAGTCCTGTCCAATTCTAGTTGCTTCTACTTTACTTGCAGTGTATCCATCTGTGTTGACAGGGTGTTGAGGATATCCATCCTCAGATTGTCTAGTAGGTTTCCGATTTCTGCTTTCGTAACACCTCCGCCAGACCCTTTTACTGAGCGAATTACTTATCTGTTTCTTGCAAGTCCTCTTGAGCATTGAATGCATAATTCGCAGATACCTTCAAAGCTTTCCTTAGAGATGTCCCCTTTTCCCACAATGTTCAATAGTTCCATTGAGTCCTCACGGAAAGATCAGAGGAGGATAAGTTTTAGAATTTCCTTATCCAGGTTAGAGTGTCCCAACCTCTGTAAGGTGTACTTGAATTGTTCCACACAATCTTCCAAACTCTCGTCTTCTTTTTGTGCGAACTTGAAAAGTTATTCCTTAATGTTCCTGGATTTACAGTAATCCTGGTATTTTTCCAGAAAAGTTGTTCGCATAACATCCTATGTGGAAATAGTGCTTCCTCCAAGGCCCATGAACCATCGCAGAGCCATCCCTTTTAATGTAGAAGGATTTTTTTTGAACTTTTGGGCTTTTGTTGTGTAGTCATACCCTCAACACACTATGTCGAATTCGAATAGAAACGTGTCGAGATCTTCTGAAACAAGCCCATGAAAGTTTGGTAAGGCTGCTAATGGAATAGGCTTAATGGGTGCACCAACTCCCAGGTTTCCAATTGGAAACTCGATAGTGGAGGTTGTGGGAGCCATAAATATCTTCCAATAACCGCTGGGTATTTCACCAGACTCTGTAGGAGATGGCTGAGGCTTCCTCACCCCTTGGATTTGAGTTGCTTTAGCAACACTTCCCAGGTCCCTTGGTGATGCAAATACTCCTTTGATCCCTTCTCCTGCATTCTGATGACTTGATCCCTCGGCTACAACCTTCTCTCTCTTGTTGGAGTGGTCTGACTCTGTCGAGGCTCTACTTGCGACCTATTCCCCCTTTGTTGCCAGCATAAGATTTCCTTGGTCAAGTATGCCACTAGATGTTTCTTCAACTGTTGGAGGGATCTGTTGTGTTGTATCACCCAAGAATGTTGTAGACAGCACTGGTTGATCTACTGATTGTCCCTCATACTTCACTCTTCGTGCCCTTGGTCTCACGGTTGCGTGAGATGATGTTTCTGATTTAGCCTTTTCTATAATCTGCTGGATGAAGGTCTTTCTTGCCAAATCTGGTCCTCCCTTCTTTGGGGCTTTCCCTCTTCCCCCGTTATTCAGTTCTTTGTTCATACAAGTGTTGGTATGATGGAGGGTCTTGGTATGAATCTACAATGCTTTAGTCTTGAAGTAAGATGTCAAAGGACCATTCCTTCCCCAAGACAAAAGATCTTATGAAAAAGAAAGGCAACTAAAAAAAAACAAGAATCTGAGGTTCAGGGCTCAGAGCAGGGTGTCAAAGGACTCTTCCCTCCCCTGGACAAGAAAAAAACACACCACAAAAAAGACCTGATACTTTTCAAACCTGAAGCAGGGTGTCAAAAGACTCCTCCCTCCCCAGGGTAAAAGCTAGGGTTTAAAAAAAAAACACAAGGGTTTGAAAGAAATAAATCTTAAATCAGGATATGGAGCAGGGCATCAAAAGACTCCTCCCTCCGTAGGACAAGAGATTGACAAAAACGAAAAAGAAAAAATAAAAAAAAGCGGAAAGATCACCTACGCTCAAGACCTGAAGCAGAGTGAGAAAACTCGTTCTCTCCCCAGGACGAGATATTGACCCTTTGGTTGGTCTGGATCATTGTCTTGCACCTTGTTAGCCTCCCCGACAATGGCGCCAAAATGTTGGTGTCTAGGTATGAGCGATTTATTCACCCTTTCCCTACATTAATTTATCAATACGCATGCGTATCCTTTCAAGGCAACGCGCAAGGTATATGTAGGGGCAAGAGTACAATTCATTCTGGCCAAGGGTTCATGATCAAGATTCAAAACATTACTGTCAACTGGATTAACTACAACTTCCGAAAAGTACTCATAAGAATCACACACTGTAACAGCAAGTATAAACTAATAAATAACACTGTAACAACAAGCATAACTGATAAATAACATACTATAACAACAAGCATAAAACTGATAAATAACACATTGTAACAGCAAGCATAAAACTGATAAATAACACACACAGGAAGACGCAGCACCTGATCAGAAGAGCGGGCCTAGCTCTCTGATCAGGGATGTGCTAGTTACAGCCAAGATGAAGACAGAAAAATTGGTAGTGTTTTATAAATCTGAAAAATGTTATTACAATCTCAATGGGGACATCCCCAGTTACAGGAATAAACTGTCTTTTATACATTAAAAGGGAGAACAACCTCTTTCCCAAAAACATGGTAACCGTATCCCCAAAAATATGCATTAGTTGGAATGGCACCAGTACCAGATGGACAGGATCGATGAAATGCCCAATATGGTTCAGGGATCTGCGACTCCATCTGCACGACCTCTTTATGGCTTGGTTGTTTTTGTGAAGAGCGGATCTACTGCGGGATGAAGCCCTGGTCCTGTTCTCCAGAAGCTCCAGTCAAACATTTGTTTTAGTGTTGTGAATAGGCAGAAATCCATGACTTTTATGTCATTAATAAAATATTCCAATAGACAAGGTAGGGGTAATTACCTCACAAATTTAGCATAGTAAACATAGGTAAATAATTGTAAAAGGTCAAAAAGGTGATGGAAATGTAGCAGAAAGATAGCCCGATTTGGTGCCTAATAACTTGTCACCCCTTGGTGATTTCGGACCTCCATTCCCAATACCACTTACCACCTCAGGGGGGTCCAAAAACCACTTTCCCCCCTGTAAAACCACTCACTCAAAAACTCAAAACCGTCATTTTTCCAGTTTCAACCAGTCGACTTTCGAGAAGGATTCCGGGCAAACGGGAAGGAATTTTGAAAAACTAAGAGAGGATTTTCTCCGTAACAGGATGAAAAACAAAAAAATCTCCCATTTTTTTCACAGGTGCCACCAGTTGGGAGGATCGAAGCCATTTCTGATCCCCTTTAGTCAGGTTTCCAATTTTTCCTGTTTCAGTCCTGATTTTGCAGGAGCTATTTTGGCGAGCTGGAGACAAAATTGGAGAAACCGAAGGAGGTTTTTGCTCCATAAAATCTCATATTCAATAACCTCATTTAGTTGTTTCACAGGTGTCACCATTGAGGAGAAACATATGTCTGAGTTGACCACTTTTTTGCAGCATTTCCGCCCATATTTCATGGCAGACAGTTCCAGATTTTTGGGGATTTGTTGTTATTTTTGGTCGAGGTGGTTGAATCCAACTTCCTAATCTTGATAGGTGATCTCTCATATTTATTCATGTAATTTTAATGTAAAAGGGGCTGATCTTTACGCCCAAGCAAGCTGTAAACTGCAATCTTTTTAAAGAGATCTACCAGTAATAAAAATGAATGATTCATAGGATTCCTGCGTGTTGACTGTTGGTGATGTTTACTCCTCTTCGTTGAATGGTTTATCTTTCTTCGTTATCATTTTGTTTTCTACATATGATCATTTAAAAGAAGTTAAAGTTGCAGAATTTATCTTCGTATACTCTGTTTCTGGCTTTTAAAGATCTAAATGTTTGTCTTCTGATATTGTGATAAAGAAATTCTTGAATGCTTCTTTATTATAGTTGATTATCTCATCTATTTCTTCTATCCATCACTTTAAATTATAAAGGATCCAACATTTTCATTATCCTGCACTGTGAAGAAGCTTGATAAAATCTTTTCTTTGATCTTAAACCTTAACACAGACCCCATAGTCCAATGGATGCGTAAGCAATATTTCAGCCATTTTATAAAACAAACACAGTCCTATTTATTTAACTAGCCTAATATCTGAAACCTAAAACATATTTAAATATTACAGAGAGATCCCTCTCTGAAATTGGTAGGGCTAGATCCCAATTTCGAAGTGGTTGGATAAAGTTACCTTTGATAAATTTCTTCTACCTGCTGACAACCTTTGGGAATTTACAGAGAGTTAACATAATGGCGACCGTACTGGGGACTTTCTCCAGTAGTGCACTTCAAGTTCCAGATCTAATCACTGATGGTGGATGGTGACCAGACACAAGAAGGCTGGAATCTTTCACCTGGCAACTCTAATCAGCTCTAGATAGTGCCAACTCAAAGACTCCACTGGAGGAACAACCTGAAGTATGACCAAGCAATCTGGAAAGAGAAGGTATTCAAGCTCAAATTGTATTCAAAACATTTTTGGTTTTCTCTGTAATTATGTCCTATCTTTTTCCAATCTGAATCAAGAGTATATTGATGAAGTTTATATTGATCATCTGCAAATTGATGAGCCTCAAGAGATTAAGCCCCAAGTTGTAGATCATGTACATACTCATACACTTGTGCGCATCCCAGATGCACCTGTAGAAAGCCCAGTGAGACATGAGACTCATGATTTATCTCTTGACATTGTTGAAATTCTAGTTAGCTATAAGCCCCTTGCTTTACCTCCTATATTTGTGAAAATCCCAAACCGATACAAGCCTCTAGATTTGCCTCCTATTCTCCATGACCTCCCTGCCAATTACACCAATAATCTGCCCAGATTTGATGGAGAAAATGTGAAGATCACTGTTGAAAAGCATATCCAAAGTCTTGATGGTTTTCTTGATGTATTTGAGATGGAAGATAATGATGTATGCATCAGAATGTTTGCCCTATCATTGCAAGGTAAATTCAAATATTGGTTTAAGAATCTTCTAACTGCAAGCATTAGCAATTTCCATCAATTTGTAATTTTTTTTCTAGATTGATGGGTGATCATGAGAAATGTCTTTCTCATCCTATAAGAATATGACCATTTGAAAATATAGCCAGGGGAGAAAGTACATCAGTTTTTAGCAAGGTTCAATAAGGTGTACCATGCAATGCCGGTTGATATAAGGCCACCCCCAGGATTAGCTCACTTGCATTACCCTGATGTTTTCGATCTTGAAATGACATTCCAATTAAGAGAAAGGAACACTGCCACCCTTGAATAAATGCAAAAGATTGCGGTTGATGTGGAAGCTAACTTGCTGAACAAAAAGGCAAAGTTAGAAGCATTGATGAAAGATAAAATAGAAGAAGAACATACTCTATCTTCAGAAATGAAATTAGATATTCTAACTAACACAGTCAATGAAGTAATGCATAATATTAGTAGGAGAGAGGAACTTGTTGTTTGAAAACCTTATGTTCCATTAATGCCAGAAAGGACAAAGATCAATGTCCCTAAGCTTTTTCCAATTCAGCCTCGATATTTTGATCCACCCAATGATTACTTTATGTACTCAATCCACGACATAACCAAAGATGAAGTTCAAAATCAAATGGTGATGAGAAAACCTCCTAAGATGATGTGCATGTTCGATGACCTTGCATACTATCTTCATGGGAAGAAGAAGTCCAATTACCACTATGCCAAGATGACAATCAAACTCTGCATACTAATCAAGATTGCAAGGAGGAAAGTGCAAAAAATTTTCGAGAAAATGCAAACTGCCTACCCCTATGTTTTGCTTCATTCTTGAGGGAAAATTTCAGGCAGGTTGTAAATAGAAAGGATGAGGAATGCTCTGATGTACCAGGTGAGGAAAACAAGGGCGATATAGAAGTTGTTGCATATTCAGAAGTGCATCCCTTGAGTCTTTGTGCAGGCCAAAATTAAGATGAAAACACAAATCCTGGGATAGGTAATGGGCTAATTCATTTTGATTCCCTGCCCTTATGTTTCAATTCATTTCAGACTTTGAAAAGGAATCTTGGTCATATTTTGGTTGAGGATCACAGTGTAAGCCATGAAGTGCTAACAGATCAAATTCCACAGTCATCTAAATTTTTTTATGACCCTATAGGTAATATGCTGGATAGATTGTGTTTGGAAAGTCAATTTTCATTTACCTACAATGATTTTAAAAATTGTTATGATATGGATATGATCAGACAGTCAACTACAGGGGTGTGTTCAACAAAAGTATCATTTCAAAACCCATCATAAGTTGCAGCCTTGTCAGGAATTTCACGAGGATGCAAATAACATAACTACATCATCAAATCATGAAATTGAGTTCGTTAAATTTGAATATCCAGTAACAAGTCACGTATATTATGATCCTATAGTTGTCTATATGGAGGGGCTATTGTTTTCAGAATACCCATTGATTCCCAAAGTTTCTTGAATTGTGCACAATCCCAGAATTTTGTGTTGTGAAGATCAAGATGGAAAGCAGTTCATGATGCCTATGCAAGTTTTATTTCTGATATTGATTGAAAACATTGAAAGAGCAGAGTTGATAGAGCAGTCGCTCGACTGGCTACACTAACATTGTTGTATCATTTAAAACAAAAAAATTATCAGTAGTGTAGGGTATGTAGTAGTTTTGAATAAGCTCAGTCATTTGAGCATCTTTTTTAGTTTTATATTTTCCAGCAAAGTTCATAGTTGATAGTACCTAGTTTAGTGTTAAGTCAAATCTGAGCCAGTTCAAAGATTGTAGCTGCAATGACTCCATGGCCCAATGAATAAAGCACCGGTCTGCATGTTTAGAGTTCAATGGTTCTTGACACCTCTTGAAAGAGTTTCCATCCCCAGGTGGAGCCTATGTTGGGATCCTATAATCATAGGTAACCTGACTCTTCAATTTCGTATTTGGCGTTGCTCCCATGATGACGACATCTGGCTCGGTTGATTCCATTTCCCCCCTCTATCCATTTTCGCCCGATCCTTCATCACCCTGCTTCATCCTTCATCCATCTCTGCACCACTCACTCCCTTATCCATTTGTCCCATTGGCTACATCTCGTCCACCACTCATCCATGAATAAACAAGCTTAGGAAAAAAGAACAATAGATTAATAATGTTAGTAATAAAATTTAGTATAGTTAGTTTAATTAAAATATGTTAGACTAGTTAAT
>JZKD02S2181830.1:26406-38920 GCA_000966675.3 Picea glauca
CTTGTGTATGTTTGCTTCATTTTATGCTTATTTGTTATATGCTGCTTATGTGATTGCATATCAGGTTAGGAACCTGAGAGAATGAGTTTCAATCGTTTCTCTGCTTAGGCCAGGATATTCCTGCATCGAGTGCAGTGGAATTCCTCCGCATAGAGTGCGTCGAGGAGGCCAAGTCGTTGAACTTTTGTTCTCCGTTGTCCAGAGTGGTTTTGAGGCATTCGAGCCGTGCAGGCGAGTGCAGGTCAAATTCGAGTCTTGGTAGCAAGTCTGAGGGAGAGAGAGTTGAAGCCGTTGTGAGCGTGAACGCACAGAACCCAGAATACTTCAACACTTCTGGAAGTGATTGAAGATCGAGTATAGGGTGCAGGCTCGAGAATTCCTTGAAGGAGTTCGAGCTAGCGAAAGCTCAGGAGGGATAGCTCCTTTCGTTCGCTGGAGAAATCGATCCCATTGAAGCCGCACAGGACGAAGGTGGCAGAGCAGGGATTTCTTCATAGAGGAAGAGAATCGACGAACTGAATCGTCGTGCATGCTCGCGAAGCCCTGTGGATCGTTGGATCTGGGAGAAGGAGAGAGGAGGCTAAACCTCAGGCAACGAAGGAACCCTTGGCCATCGCTTATCGGAGAATCGGGGTTGGTGAGTGCAAGAACCACATGCACGTTGAAATCGCGAGTCGCGATTCCCCGACTTGATTAGAGCCGTTGATTATAACGGAGACAGGTGGCACAGATCCGGAAGCATCGGGATTTCGGCCTTTGGGGTTTCCAGCAGCAGGAGACTTGGTGTCGCGGACCCGCGAGCTGCGAAGTCCCGACGTGACGTGGCAGTGTGGGAACTGGAAGTCAGGGGGGAGACAAGTGGAAGCATCTCAGAACATCGGTGTTCGGGGTTTCGAAGGGTAAGTATCTCACTGCCCTTCGTCCACCAATATCCCGATAGATAAAAGCCTGATACCCGAGCGTTGACCGTTGACTATTGTAGATCGAGGATCAGGGTTTGAAGAGGTAAAAGAACATTGTTGTGAGTCTCGCGAGATCGCGAGGTCCGATCTTCCGAGTCCCGAAGGGAGGATCACGCGGAAGTATCTCTGTGGGTAAATCATTCCCGAGGGGGAATAGAAAGGGCTTGGACCCTTCGGGCCTGGAGAAACAGAAGGTCCTGGTGGAGCGACCGCCTGCTGAGAGAGTGGGGGTTTGGCGTCACATAGGACATAGGGTCCTAACCCCTGTCCTTTCGAAACCCTCCATATCCGTGCACAAGACTAAACAGACCATATAAATAAGACATTATTCCTAACGTATGGGATGTCAGATTATTTACCGTAGTGATATGTTGGTTTTAATCCTAAGTTGTTTGACTCTCTCATACATGACCGTAGTCCTTGACAGGATTACTTTGTTAAAAAATTGGTTGGTTAAAGGTCTTTTGTTCATAACATAACCTAACGATCTTTCTAGTTAGAAACAACCCCATACTAACAAATTTGTTAGCTCTGCGAGACTTAGGTGAAGTATAGTTAACTGGTATTAACTCGCTAGTGGTGGTTGAAGATTTCCAAAACATAGTTTTTTAGGAGATCCACCTCATACTTTGTAATTCCATTAAATGTGATAGGATGTTTATGACAGTCGAGAGTTAACCTCTGACCGACCATTAATGGAGGTAGGTGATAAACGAGGGCCAACTCTGTATATTCATCCAACCCAAACATGCCAAGTCACCTCTATCACATGGCCACGCTTCCCTTGTACCTTCAGCATTCATGCTGCATGGGGTTCATGCTTTAGGGTTATAGTAGTTGTTCACCTGTCATTTTTGTGAAGCAATTTTGGAGTTGGGCTTTTCATTTCTCTTTGTTTTCTTGGCATGGGGAGTATGGTGGCTTGGATTGCCTTCCAATATTGTTTATACCACTGGTAAGTGGCCCTTCTATTCATTATATGTTCTACTCAGTCGTTCTGCAAGTTTTCTGGCCTTATGTCCTTTATATTCTTTCTGATGAATTTGCACAGAAAAAATTTTCAGGTCTTTTGTTCTTAGGGTTAGTCGTCTCCTTCATCCTGTAATTTCCTTCTGCACTAACACCGATGTGAGTCTCTTCGAGACTTCACTAGACTATTGCCCAAAAGTCCATCTAAGTTAGGGATTCACACTGTATCTACATACTATACTTAAGCACGATAAGGTAATTTCATGGGGCCAATTTTCAAATAACGTTTGCTATCCCGGTTTGACAACTGTACTGAGTTTTCTACTCAAGTCCTCTATTTCCTATCTACCCCAGAAATTTTTATGGCTGTCAAATTCTTATCAGAATGTTTCCTAAAGTTACATTTGGTATAAACAAAGACAAATATTCTTTGTATCATGTGTTGTAAGTTTAAAGAAAAAACTGGGTCATCCCTTTCCATGCTAATACGAGTCTTGTGAAATCGGCATGGTGTTGACCCTGTGTTTCCTTTCTTCAGATGACTATTCTCCAACGGTAATAGAAAGATTTTGGGGATGTTTTTTGACTTAAGGCTTCCAATTTCTTCACTTGTATTTAGAATAAATATTTGTTTATGTTTGTTATGCGACTCATGTACTTCATTGATGATTTTCATTCATGTATTATTTCCTGTAATGTTTTTCTTTGATTTATTTACTGGTTCTTATCACTAATGATGAGAGCCTATGATTTGCGAGGGTACCCATTAGGGACTCTTTCTCCTCCTCCCCTTTTGTTCTAGAAAGTACTAAGCTCGTCGCAACACCGAAGGATATTGAATCCCTCCATTTAAAGTTAAGTATTACTTCGACAATTCCTTTCTTATTATTATTACTCATTTTATTTTATTCGTCTTATCTTTGTTGAACAAATTATTATTGATATTTCTTGCAACTTTGTGCAGGGGTTTCGACCATGCGAAAATCATGGATATCAACTTATGTCACCCTCTTAAGAGATATTCGGGTTCCATCTTGCCTCTTCCTAGAAGGGCCCAGACGACTAATGGTAGAAAGATTCAACTAAAGAGTTATCTATGTGATATAGATTTATTCATTTTTATGCTAGTTTTTACCTCTGTTACTTGCCTTCACAGTTGAATAAGAGGGTTGACTTTAAAATTGTATAATTGGACGAATGATTAAGTCAGATTTTTACTATGTCCTAACTCGAACATTATTGGAATGGAAAATACAATTTGATTTTCTTGGCATACTCGAACTGTTCTTCAAGATTTTGAAATAAATGATATTCTGAATAATACATGTTGTTTTCATTCCTGTAGCTTTACCTTCAATATTTATCACCGTAGATCCTAGAAAAAATAAAAGTGTTGGAAGTATAAATTCTCGTGTTTACTGTTGTAAGGTTTTAACCTGTACTTGTAATAGTTAGAAAAACCATTTGTTTTCATTACGACTTGTACTCAAAGTTTTCTAGAACTAATTTACCTCACTTCCAATCTTGCAAATGTCTGAAGCTATTTGTTTCCCTGTCACAGTCGGTGTTGATGGGATCTAAGCATTATGTATTAAAATAGGTCTGAGTCTATCAGTGTAAAATAGATTGAGAGTTACAACTCTATAAATTATATCTTGAACATTTTTTTTTATATATATGTAATTATATATATATATATATATATATATATATATATATATATATATATATATATATAAATATATATATATTTATATATATATATATATATATATATATATATATATATATATATCCATTCTTTTGATTGTACAGTGGGTTCTAAATAACTGTTAGAAAGTTTCATCTTAATTACTCAATACATGTGCAAAACTTTATAATTGTAGAATGCCATTTCTATGCCATCTACTCTTTTGATTGCTGAATGGAAAAGAAAAAAACATATATATTCATAGCTACAGTCATATAGTTACATAAATATTTCACAAATCCCTATCATAGTAGATTTTCGTCCCGATTTGGGTATTTTTTTCTCTACAGGTTGAAAACAAAACTTGAATACTCTATCATCATATGATCTTATGACATGTAGAAACTTCTAGAATTCGTATTTGTATCTTCTTAATTAATTTATTACTTTATACAAGATAACTATGTTCTTTCCACGACTAATACATAGTGTCTTTGCAATGCTATTTATTATTTACATTTTATTCCTACCACATATATAATACTCAATCATTTTATCAGTCCATTGATTATCATAATAGTGTTGTTCCTATAACAGATAACATATTGTGATCCTATAGATATACTCTTTAGTCAGACATAATTACTTCCACAACAAGTACCCTATAGTAACTCTATAACTCTATCTAGACACACATGAACAATAGGAAATTCATCTAGAAATAGAAGGCATATATAATCATTTCAATGATACAAATAAAATAAGAGGGAAGTAGAGGAACATATCTGAATAAAAACTAGAACAACAAAGGGAACAACTAGGTTCCTCCCAACCTTAGAACATGGAAGCCAAATCACTTGTCTTGTTCACCCCTTAGCCTGACTATGAATCCATGAGGGCTAACTTGGAACTCCCCTCAGCAAATGGTTTACAACTTCAATAGTCCTCTCCTTGCCTCATACTCAACCAATAGTGTTCATAACAACAAGAGATAGATTTTATTTTCCCCAACATACTAGGTACTGTCCTGCCTCCTCACATATGCCATACATCCAAAGTCGTTTTTTCCCAGGTCTTTTTCCCTCCGTGGGGAGTTTTTGTAGATTTCCAAATCCCTAATTTTTAGGGGCTTCCCATGGTCAAATACTTGATTTTCCACTTGTAACAATCAGCCCTGGGGTAGTTCCAACATGTTCCGCACTCATGGAGTCATGGTCAGCTAATTTCAACATGGTTGTTCCATTTTTCTTCCAACAATAATTATAAAATATTCCATTTTATACAAATTTCATAGTCAAGAAGCTAGTTGGGTCAAATCAGGTCTTTGCCCAATAGTCATAATCATTAATTACAATTAATTAAATTCAAACTTCAGAATTACCAAAAATGACAAAATTTTCGAATTTCGAATTTACCAAAAAAATAATAATTTTCCTAAGAAATCTCAAACTTAAAAATAAATTATTTTTTGGGATGTCACATCCTTTCCCCCTTCAATAAAACAATGTCCTCGGTGTTCATTCCTTCCTTGGAACAATTTTGGATGAGATTTCAGCAAATATCCTTCCAACTCCCAAGTGGCCTCCTCAGGGCTAAAGTGCTTCCATTGCACCTTTATGTGAGCGACGACTCTGTTACGAAGTGTTATTTCTCTATGGTCTAGAATGTGTAGAGGTTCGACTTGGAACTCACCTTTTGGTTCCACCAGCACTAGGTTCCAAATCGATCATATGAGTAGGGCCATGAACATAACTCTTTAACAAGGAAACATAAAATACATTATGAATTTTTAGATTGGTTGGAAGTGCAAGTTCGTATGCTACAGGTCCAATTCGAGCTAGTATCTTGAAGGGCCCAAAAAACCTGGGTGCCCACTTGGCACAATTCCCTAGCTTTAGTGAACTTCTTCAGGCTTTGAATTTTAAGTAAACATGATCTCCCACTTGAAATTCCAAGTGTCTTCTTTTCTGATCCACATAACATTTATGTTTGTCCTATGCCTCTTTTAAGTTTTGTTGTAACTTTCTTACCATACTCTTCATTTCTTGGAGCATCTCTGATCCAACCATGACTCTATCAACCAAGTTATCCCAGCTAATTGGATTTGTACACTTTCTGTTGTACAGTATCTCGAAGGGGCTTAATTTAGTTGAAGTTTGGTACCCATTGTTATATGAAAATTATACCAAATGTAGGTAGTCTTCCCACTTTCTTGGTTTTGTCCTTACATACATGCATAGGATATCTTCTATGATTTGGTTTGTTCATTCATTCTGTCCATCCATTTGTGGATTATAACTCATGCAGAAATTCAAATTAGTATTTAGCCTTGCAAACAATTCTTTCCAAAAAGAAGATGTAAATTTTTGCTCTATCTCAAACCACCATTTTAGGAATGCCATGCAATCTAAAATTTGTTTTCATGAATATTTCAGCGATGTTAATATCTTTAAAAGTAGACCTTACAGGAATAAAGTGTGTTGACTTACTAAGTTTATCAATTACCACCATAATAGAATCATTGTGTTTCTTAGTTTTAGGAAAAACTGTAATAAAGTCTAGTGATATAGTCTCCCATTTCCATTTTGGTACCTGTAAGGGCTGTAATAGGCCGAATGGATGATGGGGCTTTTACCTGCTGACAATATTGACATTTAGCTAAGTATTATGTTATTTTTCCCTTCATATTAGGGAAACAAAGTAATTTTCTAAGTGTTGTTATTGTTTTCTGGTATCCTGGATGGCCAGAATATGGTTTCTTATGAACTTCATCCAAAACTGTTAGCTTTAACTATGTCGAATCTGGTACATATATCCTACTTTTAAATCACAGTAGACCATTTTTATCAATAATCAGATCTGTTTTGTCTGAATTTTTTGTAGTGTTTTGTAATTTTTCCACTATCTTAGTGTTATTTTGGTCGTTATTACCTGTAGTCTTTATCCTCTGGTCAAGATTTGTTTCTTCCCTGCTAATGTTGATTTGAAAAAAGCCATGAACTCTTCTTTTCAAAGAATCAACTACTATTTTCCTTACCCTTGATATGTCTTACCTCAAAGTCAAATTTGCTCAAGAAGGCTAGCCATATTCCTTTCCTTGCATTAAGGTTTGGATGACTAAACAAATATTTAACACCACTATTATCTATCTGTTGGCGTTAGGAGGTCACTCCTGGATTGCTAGCAGGAGCAGAGCCTGAAGCCCATCAATTTTATGTCACAATTTGTTTAAAGGGTGATCAAATGGAGGAAAACTCAGAACAACATCCTGTCATCTCAGAAACCAGAATAGGCATGCATGAAAGAGTGAGGTCTTGATAAACTCCAAACAATGAATCTTAGTAAAAGGGTGAGCAGGTGGAAGACTTATGCAAGAAGGGTGCAAAGGTCTATCGCAGACATTCGGTTTGCAACAGACTGAAGAAGAATGTATTCAAACACAAAATCCTTTCACATTCAAATAAAAATACCCGAGGGCACGACAACGTCACAACAAATCCTTTATTGTAACAAGTTGTTCTACTGTGAATCCTCAAGCATGAGACGAAATAAAGATGGGAAAAAGGAGAACTGTTTGTTATAAACCAAGAAATCTCAAAAACATAGGCATAACCAGGAAACCAGAGTATTTGCTGAAACATTACAGTCGAGAGCTTAGCTCTACCATCGATAGATACAAAAATGGAAAAAATTCCTACATATACTCAAAACAACAACAACAACGGAACCAAGAAACTGCATTGAAAGCTTAGCGTCTGCATGGCTTCTGACACTCTGCAGCTGCAGTCTTTGACTAATCGTGCAACTTGTGGCGAACGCGATAGATCTTCTGACAGTTACATCGGCGAATCGACGTGATTTTAATTCATTGCAGGACATCCCCATTATGGCAGAGACGATGCCTAACCACCCTCAATCGCCTCAATAACTGCTTCTTGGGATCGAGAATGGCCAGGCCAACTCAGCATCTCGGGATAGGGAAGACTTCTCGCGCTGCCACCTGGAACAACTGAATGGCTTGAGGGGCGGTCATGAGGGCCAGAACGGAGGTCATGGTGCATGGTGGGAGTGATGGCAGGGAGGGGTGACAGAGGATGATCCATGGCGGAAGACACTTGGGTATATGGGGAGAAGGTGGGAGAACGAACTCGCCTTCAGGTGAGAGACTGATGTGGAAAGGAACGGGACACGTGGCAGGTAATGAGTGGATGGTGGGAAGAAGGGAGAGCCATGCGGACCGAAGAGGAGAGGTGAATGGATGACACACGACAGCAGGGGAAAGGTGGAAGGAAGAATGAAATGACAGGAGGAGGGCCCACACTAGTTAAGAACAGGGCAGCTAAGAAGGGTGGGGCTGCACGAGCGCCATTGATCTGGGCATCTCGATCATGGTCGTCGGGAAGCTGCACATGGGATTCTGGACCCCCCCCCCTCCGCTTAAAGGTAGAAAGGCGGGTGGGCTCCGGAATGGTCTTCATCGCCATTGATCCGGGCACGCCAATCTGAGCCGTTGGAGAGGTGCGCACCCAATTCCGGACCCCCCCCCCGCTTAAAGGTAGAAAGGCAAGGGGTGTCCGGAATTCAACGTGCGCCGTTGATCCGGGCGCGCGAATCTAGACTGCTCGGTCTTGCGTGTTGTTTACCATGGGCACATTATCACCCAAAACTTAGGACAAATGGGTTTTAACTCGTTCTTTTGATGTCTAAACCCCTTAGCAAGAAATATCGCTAACATTTGGCTCCATGGGGGATAGAGTCGTCCCTGTGATGCTCTAAGAACTCTTTTGCAAAATTAGTGCCTTTGCTTTTGGGCTATGGATTCATTTATTAGTCCGGAAAACAAAAAACAAAAACAAAAACAATATTTACAAAACAAAATAAAGCGAGCCGACTGAGGCTCACATAAAACATTTCTTTAAGAAATGCCCCTTGACTGGGCCACTAAAAACTTCATTGCCTTCCAGATCCTGCAACCTGTAAGTGTTGTTAGAAAATGCTTCAAGGATATTCAAAGGCTCGAACCAGAAGGCATCAAATTTACTGTGTTTGCCCTTTTCCTGTCTGGGTGCATCCCACTTGAGCACCAGGTCGCCCTGCTCAAACTCTTTCTTCTTGCTTTTTCTGTCAAAAGCCTGTTTGATCTTCTGCTGACGGTTGTAAGCTCTGTCCAGGACCTGTTCTCTGATCTGCTGCACCTCCACCATCTAATGAATTCTTCTGAGCACATGGTTAGGTTCCCCCTCATAGTCTTGGAGGAGATTTGCCACAGGAAAGGAAAGCTGAGTGGGGAAGACGACCTCAATCCCATAAACCAGCTGGAAGGGTGAGAGGCCCAGGGATTTCTTTGTTGTCACTCGGTCGGCCCAAAGTGAAAATTTGAGCTTCGAGTCCTAGGCCCTTTTATTATCCTCCAACAGCTTCTTGATAAGCTTGATTAAACTTTTATTAGAGGACTTTGCCAATCCGTTTCCCTTGGGATAGTAGGGAGTGGAGTGAATCAGTGAAATCCCAAATTGGTCACAAAATTTGATCAGAGGCTCAGACCGAAATGGGGAAGCATTGTCAGTGACAATTTTGCTAGGGCAGCCAAACCTAGCTATGATGTCTTCCAGGAAGCTGATGATGACTTTGTGAGAAGTGCTTCTGGTAGGGACCGCTTCTATCCATTTAGTGAAGTAGTCGGTTGCTGTCAAAATCCATTGATGCTGACGACTTGAGGGAGGATGAATTTCCCCAATGAAGTCGATTCCCCACTGCTGAAAGGGTGCTGAGACCACCACAGGTTTCAATGGCAGGGATTTGAGCTGCTGCTTCCCTAAGAATTTCTGACATTTGATGAAAATTATAATTTCCCTGCAGACATTAGGAAATAAGGTGGGCCAGTAGTACCCATCTCGGAGGATCTTGTGAGTTGTGGTATTCCAAAAATAATGGCCTCCACAGAGACCACTATGGAAATCATTTATAACCTTCTGGGCCTGTTGTGGATCCAGACACAGTAGCAATATCCCCTGGGGGTCTTTCCAATACAAATCTTGGCCAATAAGACAGTACTTGACATCTTTGAGCTTTAAAGCTCTTGCCTTGCCTTTTTCCATCCCATCAGGGGGTCTCAACTCCTGCAGGAAGTACAAAATATCTTTGTACCAGGGGCATGTTGATAGTGGCACAACGCTTTGGAAACCCCTGTTGGATGATTCAGCTTGCTCATTGATAAAATTGATTTCCAAGGCTTTATAATTGGATTCGGCCAGGAGCTTGGCCAAACCCTGCCCCTTGATTAGCTTGGTGGGATTAATCTCCAGGTCGAATTCTAGGATCTTTGCGATCCATTTACTTCTTCTTCCGTCTATGTCAGGCTGTATAAGAATGTCCTTCACAGAGGTTGAAGGGACATATGCAATGATCTTTGAGTGTAAGAAATAGACCCTGAAAGCTTTGAGAGATTTCACCAAGGCATAATCTTGCTTTTCCATGATCTCATACCGGAGCTCTGCGTCTCTCAGCGCCTTGCTAAAGAAGGCAATAGGCTGTTCTTTCCCTTGATCATTTTTCTGCAACATAACCATTGCTACTGTGTCAAAGGAAGCAAAGGAAAATATCATAAAATCTTTAGAATAATCTGGACTGATTAGCTCAGGAGCCTCAGTTAATGCTTTCTTTATTTGGTCAAAAGATTTCCTGGGTTCAGCAGTCCATTTTATTTCATGGCCCTTCCTGAGCATGGTTTTGATATGTTTCACCAATTCAGCAAAATTTGAGACAAACCTCCTCAAGAAATTAATCCTTCCCATAAATGCTTGGACCTCCTTTTTAGACCTGGGAAGTGACAGGGTTTGGATTGCTTCTACTCTGCCAGGATCAATTATCACTC
This sequence comes from Picea glauca, assembly GCA_000966675.3. Lineage (NCBI taxonomy): Eukaryota > Viridiplantae > Streptophyta > Pinopsida > Pinales > Pinaceae > Picea > Picea glauca. The sequence goes on from JZKD02S2181830.1 coordinate 36,902, forward strand.
CCTCTGCTGAGACTATATGGCCTAACAACTTCCCCTCTTGCATAGCAAACAATGATTTCTTGGGATTCAGGGAAAGGCCAAACCTGCGACACTTCAGGAAAACACTCTTCAAGTGGGAATGGTGCTCAATATCAGTCTTGGAGAAGACTGTTATGTCATCTAAGTAAATTACCATGAAATTATCCTTTTCCCCGATGAAGGCTATGTCCATGGATCGCTGAAACGTTGCTCCCGCGTTCATCAGCCCAAATGGCATCTTGGCATACATGAATGTGCCCCAAGGCGTGGTGACGACTGTCTTTTCTCTGTCTTCTGGTATGACTGATATCTGATTATAGCCCGAAAATCCATCAATCATAGATATCCTAGATGCATCAGTAACCCTCTGCAATATATGCTCCATGTTGGGCAGGGGGTAATTGTCCTTCCTTGAACTCCTATTCAGATTCCTGAAATCAACATAGAGTCTGATTTCTCCGGTTTTCTTTCTTACTGGGACCAAATTGGCTACCCAGCTAGAGTATCTCAAGGGGACTATGATTTGGGCATCCAACAACTTTTTCACTTCCCTCTCCATGACAGGTAGCAGCGTCGGATTTATCTGTCTCAGCTTCTGCTTAAACGGGTTAGCCTCCTCTTTCAGTGGGATTTTGTGCTTAATGATTGATGTGTCATATGTCTTGAGGTCTTTGTAGGTCCACGCAAACACGTCAGCAAACTCCCTCAGCAACTTAGTATATTCGATCCTCTACTCCTCAGTCAGGTTCTTTAATAGCTTGACCAATTTGGGCTCCTCTGGTGTGCCTATGTTGCACTCATTTGTATTAGCATCATCACCTGAAATCCTGCCCTTCATCACCACATCGTTCCCATCGAACAATATTTCTAATGGGATCAACCCTCTGGGTATATGATTACTCGGCAGTTGAATAATCTGATGGTCAACAACTTTATTCAGCAACTCCCCAGGGTGGTCGCTGTCATCTGTGTCAGGGTCCTCATCTATGCATGATGCAGAGAAGTCATCAATGGATTGGAGGAATTTCTCGATATCCTGATCATCTTAGAATACTTTCCAATGTATGACATTGTCTGGCACAGAGGGTCTGTATCTTATTTCCACCTCTGAGCTAATAGTTGGCCGCGCGGGGGCTTCGAATAGACTAGCTGAGAAGGCCTGAAAGTCGACCGGAGAATTTTCTTCCCTTGGAATGAAAGAGATGTTAAAAGCTAGGAAGAAACTATCAACAAGGTCCCATACCTCGTTCCTGTAGTTCTTGAGACACGGGTGCTTGGTCTGATAAACGCTTTTGACCTGTAGGACAATTAATTCTGCATCCCCAAACACAACCATCTCCCTGATTCCCATTTCTTTCGCAGCCCTTAATCCCAGACCCAGAGCTTCATATTCTGCCACATTATTGGTGACTTCAAATTCCATCTTGTATGACAGTGATATGGTTTCCTGAGAAGGAGATTTGAATACCACCCCGGCACCTGCACCTATACTGGAAGAGGCTCCATCAAAGAACATCTTCCAAACAGAGGTGGTTGAAGGAGGCATCCCATGATTAATACTGGGCTTCTTTTTGATCTGTACAGGGATCTCAGGTTCATCAGTGAACTGCAATAAGCTAGATCCTAAGTCAGTGTCTAAGGCATAAATGGGATGATTAGTGGGGTTTGCTTCATCACTGACTATGTAGGCTAGCTGGGATTCTCTGTATAATCTCCTATGTTCCCCCCCAAAGACCGGGATAGTGGCATATGTGAGGTCCATCTGTAGTGTCCCTCCAAGTCTCTTAATCCAAGATCTTGACAACAACATGCCAAACTTCGGGGGAACATCAGCTACCACTATATCCATGACCATGCTTTTCATGGGCAGCTGAAATAGGGAAACTACCAGGTCCTTAATAACTCCCAAACATTGCACCCTCCTAGAGTCAAAGGAATAGAGGTCATGATAGGCTCTGGTGACTTCTAATCCTAGTTCTTCCATGACGGCTTTAGGCATGA
>JZKD02S2181841.1:29614-41513 GCA_000966675.3 Picea glauca
AAGACCCATCTTTTTGACAAGTGCTTCAAATATCAAGTTTACTTGGGAACCCAGATCAAATAATGTATCTATCTTAGTGTGTTTAGATACAACTCTTATATGAAATAATTCATTCCTCTTTTTTTTATCATCATGAGATTAATTATTGGAATTTGAACTAGCATGAAGGGAATATTTACCTTGTACTCCAACCGCTATGATGTTTCCTGAATCGGAACCAAGATCTTGTTGCATTGTAGCAACGGTCTTTGTCTTCCCCTTTCCACCAAACTGTTTCGGTCTCTTCTATGGATGTAGTTTCCAACAGTGTTCATCATCGTGACCACTTTTATTGAAATGAGTGAAAGATGGTTTTCCTTCTTCTCTCTTTAAAGCATTGGTCTTATTATCCTTCCTTTTAAACTTCTTAAACGTCTTGTGTGGGAGAATTGAAGATTTCTTTGTGGGATCTTCTTGAGCATTCTTTCCCTTGTTCTCAAAGTGAGTGGCTTGCACACAAACTTCGTCGAGACTGGTGGGGTTAAACAATAGCAAAGTATGAAGAATATAACTGTGAAGTGCGCCAATATACTTCATTAAATTTTCATAAGAATCTAAAGGAATGTTTAGTTCAAGATCTTTCTTCCTAAATTCTTCCATGAAACTTTGTACAGTTTGACCTTTACTTTGTCTTAAAGTTTTTCATTCCATCATTGCTTTATGTAAATAACCCAATGGATAAAATTGCTTCCTTATCCTTGATTTAAATTCCGACCATGAGGAAATAAGATTACCACACTTACTTATGTCCTGAATTTTTCTCTCCCACCATACGAGAGCGGTGCCTTCCAACTGAAGAGAATCCAATTGTACTTTAAATTCATCTTCATCAATCTATTGAACACGGCAATATACTTCAACCTGTCGGATCCAATTATCTAGCTTCTTAGGGTTAGCATCTCCATTAAACATACGTAAAGAAAATTTTACATCAAGCTTTAATAATGGTTTCTTAAAAGACGATTTATGGCTACAATGATGAGAATGATGAGAATTCTCAGAGGAAGAAGAGATAGAACTTGATGGTGACGATGGAGGCTCAGGAGGGTCTCCTCTAGACCCTTGATTTACTGAAGCATTATCGTCATCTTGTGCTTCCTTTTTCTTCCCTTTCTTCTTGATCCCCTTCTCATAGTCTCCATGCATTTGTTCGACCATTTCTGGCATGCAATAAAAGACCATATGGAAGTTTTTCTCATGTTCATCATGCTTGTCCTCTTCTACCATTTTCTTCCTTCGGGATACACGGCCAACTTCGAGATTGACATTCTTAAGAGTTCCTTCACCCTGCTTATGCTTGTCCCTATTAAGAATTCACACTCAACAATTCAAGTCAAATATGACTTCTCTGATACCAACATGATTCGAGATCTTTTCATCGGAGTGACTTATAAATAATTGTATTAAATGAGCATAAATTAAAGTGCACCATTAAAGAAGGAAATGCTCAATAATGAAGAGACATAAGCATCAAATCTAAACATAAAAACTTGATAACTAAGTTTATCCATGGTGGACTACGTCTTCGGGTCCTGCTCTCAAATGGGTAGACCTTTTTATTAACTCGGCAAAAGAATTTGGCAAAATACCTAAGTATACCTCATTTTGGAATTAAGTTGCAGAAGATTTGTTCAAATCATAAAACAGACAGCACCATTGAATTTGTGGCATCGAAATACCCAAAAATGACTATCTCCACGCCTCAATCTGACTCGGGCACTCCCAAGCCCTTGAGAAATCTTGTCTCGATTTTCGTGTCTACTCCCTGCATTTAATTCTTTGTACTGTGTCTCGGTTTTTGTGCTCGGTCATACCGTCGTGCGCCCCCCCTTCATATATAGGTAGACTCATCTTATAAAAAAAAGGTGGGGTGAACTACACCATATATTTTGTTGGCCCAACGGTGGCGGATGTTATAGTTAAGGCGTTTGTATAAGGGGACGTCCTAGGGTCAAGCCTATGGGCCTCCCCTTTTGGGTTATAGTTATAATGTATACATATATGTGGAACGAAACTTCTCCAATTTTGGAGTGTGGTTTAGATTTTTCGAAGTGTATCGTTTGGCTGCTAGATCTAGCAGGGATCCACCAGATTTGGTGGGCCCGCCTTTTTTATTTTTGAAATTCAGTTTTTGGGCCCTCATTGGGCATTTTCCCATTGCCACGTGGAAGCCAACCATTTGGCCATGCCAACCACCTGTCACATCAGCCTTCCACCTCACTGTATGGTCTGCCACATGGTTGTATAGACTGCCACATGGCGCTTTTTCATTGGTCCATGGATTGACCCAAAATTTCCAAAAATGAGTGACATGTGGCAACCTCTGGTTCTTCCACGTCAGCATGATGACGTCAGCATGACACGTGTCACCTTTTGCATGTGCCACGTACACTGTACAGATGTTGACATAATTTGTATTAATGTTGATGTCAGTAATACGGATGTTGACGTCATTTGTACTGATGTTGATGTCAGCAGTACAGATGTTGACTCATCCCCTGTTGATTGGGCTAGGTTGACCAAAACTTTGACCATGAATATAGTTCGATTCGTAACTACGTTTGATGATTCGTTTACACTGTTGGAAATATTGTGACACGCTCTTCGCGATGATGCCAATTTCATCTCCTTTTTAGGACTTTGAATTTTTTCCCTTTCTTTATTTATTGAGGCCATTCTGAGCTTCCTGAGTTGCTTCTACGAATTTTGAGTTGTCCTTAGTCTTCTCTGGATCCTTTTTGGATCAATCAATCAATTCATCCAATAGATCATTGATGACAGGAATGGGAAACGTTTCTTTGATGGTGAGTTTGTTGAGAGCACGAAAGTCAGGACACATGCGCCACGTGCATTCTTTCTTGAGGACCATGACCATAGGAGAAGAATAGGGGATAGTACTATGGATGATGACACTCGCATCGAGCAATTCTTGAAAAAATTTCTCAATTCCATTCTTCTGGGAAAATGGATGACAATACGGGCAGACATTGGGAGGAAGACTACCCAAAACTAGAGGAATGGAATGATAATGAACACCGCAGGAAGGGGGAAGGCCATGGGGAGTAGAAAAAATAATGTGGTGTTTGGAAAATATAGATTGGAGGTCAGGATGCACACATGGTGTCTCAACTGCTTGAATGGCAGTGAGTTGGGAAATAATGTCGGAATGGCCTTTTTTTAGGAGCTTTTCCATTCGATGGGAACTGATGATCTCAGGGGAGCCTGTTGTGATGCCTTGGAACTTATACTGCTAATCCTCTTGTTGAAACTGCATGGTCAATTCCTTAAAATCCATGAGGATGGGACCAAGAGTGCGTAACCATTATGCACCTAACACAATGTCACAACCACCCATGTCTATAGTGAACATATGAGATTTCAAGTTGTACTGGCCAATTTGGAGATGCACATTTTCACAACGCCCCCCACATTTCATGGAACCTCCATTGACAATCATGATTTGAAATTTTTTTACTGCATGCATATTGCAATGGGTTTCTTGATAAATGCATCGATGACTGAAATTATGGGTGCTACCATTGTCAATTAGGATGATGACCTTTTGGTTTTTAATGTATCCAATTAGCTTGAGGGTTTGGGGAGAAGAGAATCCAGTGAGTGCATTCAAGGAAATGACTGGTTCAACTTCTAGTGGATCATTTGGTGGAGTGATAGGAGTTGGCTCAGGTATCTCGGTTGCATGAGAAGCCTCGATCTCATCTTCAACAAAATCCTCAGAGATGGCCATGAACAACTTTTTTTATTTACACTTGTGCCCCGAAAAAAAATTTCATCACAATTATAGCAATGACCTTTGAGTTGGCGTTCAACCATTTCTTCCCAGGTTAATTTTTGGATCTTGAGAGGGATGGGATGAGAGGCAGGACTGGTAGGGAAAGGGCACAGAGGGAAAGAAGTTTTGTGTTGTTGGGAAAAAACAACTTGTTGGGCTTCCTTGGCACATTGAGTAGCTTCCAATCAAGTCTAGGGGTGATTCATGAGACTTGGGCTCGAATGTCATCCTTGAGGGAACTGATAAAGAATTCTCAGAAAAAAGTATCATGCATGCCCTCTATTCTGAAAGATAATTTCTCAAATGCAGTTATAAACTCTTCCAATGTACCTGATTGTTTCAATTTGGTCAGATGATCCAGGGAGTGTGTATCAGTGTCAAAGCAGTCATGAAGTTTTGATCTGGATTATTTTCGGCACGAAATGAGAGTGGAGATATAATAAAAAAATGTACAAATATATCTCGGATATCCAATAATATAACAGAAATATATCAGAGATGCAACCACAAACACAGAGATACAGTAATACACAATTTCTATTAATGAGTGAAATGTAAAAAACTGTAGAGATACAGAGTCAAAGACTCACTAGAATGGTGGCAACTTATCTCTAAGAAGAGATGTGACAGCTACTCACATTCACAAGAAGATGGTTACAATGAGGCTCTAAAGGCCTTTTTAGAATAAAGAAAATCCAAAACCTTAACCCCAGAAGATGAAAAGCCAACAGTTTTGTGGACCCCATTTTGGGTAGTTTGGTGTATCAACTTCTCGGGGGCGTAACTTTGGCATACGATCTTTGTTTGGGGTGCACAATAGCTCGTTGGATAGGTATCATCGAGGAGATTCATTTTGGGGGCTCAATAAAATATTTTGGTTATCATTGAGGTGCTATATCCCGAAAAAAACTTCATTTAGGCCCTCAAAATGGCCCCGAAAGTTTAGGAACCGAAAAACTGCTAAAAATAGTAAGTCGCAAGAAGATTGTTTTGATCTAGTTGGAATAGGTGGGTGGCCACCGATATCCACTTGGATCAATCCTCCCTCCTTAGGAAGCAATGTTCTCCATTTCATTTTGTTTCCATGGGAGAGGGAAAATCGTTTACTCAATCTGCATCTTGATGAGTTGTTTGCCTTGTTGGAGAAGTTGTGTTGCTTAGCTTGTTGAACATTGTCATGAACCTGTGGTTGGAAGGGTTGGACATTTTTAACTAGTTTGGTTGCATGATATGTCTATGTGTAGAAGGAATCTTTACGCTTTGCTACAATCTTTTTTACCTTCTTTTGTTGGATAGAAGGTGCTTAGACTGAGGCTGCAGTGGTTGTAGTGTCCTTTTGTTCACCTTTTAAACATATTATGAAGAATCTGAATTTTGTAGTATGAGATACTACCTTGTGGGAGAGTAGTCGAAACTACCTCTAGTATCCTATAGAGATGACACCCCAGAGTAAAAATGACACTACGGGGTTGAGACTCATAAATAGCTTGGCGCTTCCACATATATGGTTGGCCCAAGAGAACATCACAGACATCCAGTAGGGCAACATCACATAATACCTCATCCTTGAAGGGTCGAATGTCGTATGACAATCGCACTTCTGGATGACATGAAGATCTCATCATTGGTGAAGCCATCCGATGTTGTATGGTTGTGGGTGTGGTGTTGTCAACAATCCCTATTGTTTGACAACCTTTGTTGAGATGAGGTTCTTCTGGATTCTGCTATAAACAATAAAATGCAGCGAGGTCTCCTTCACCCACATCTCTGAATGAAAAAGGCACTCCCCCTCTTCAGTATATGTTGGTTCTTTTGGTTGAATTGTTGCAGTTATGACAATAGCAGTGGGGTCTACATCAATAATATATCTTTTACTAGTATTTTCTTAATCGGATTATGAATCAGGGATCGGTTCCTTGTCTTTGATCTCGGCCACCAATGACTATTTTGAGTGACATCCATCAGTTTTGTGCCAGGGTATTTTGTGTAAATCACACCATTTAATAGTGTCCTTATTTGTATTTATGTTACCCTTCTTTTCTTGTAGCTTAGATTGGTTTTATGAAGGTTGGTTGTTAGGGCCGTCAAAACCATACTTTGGTTGTTGCATATTTGCAGACCTAAACTCCCGCTTGTTCTGGTGCTTAAATTTTTGCTCAATTTTAACATGTTAATAAGTAGCACCCAATGATGAGATGTCAAGAGAATCCATTTCAATTTAGATGTATCTGTGTAGAGCCCCACGGTATTTCAAAACCATATTTCGCTCAGAGTCTCTTATACCCAGCTTGGTGCACAAGTTATAGAAGGTATTGGTGAACTGTGGCACTGCTTGGCCCCTCTCTTGTCGCAGTGTGTTCCATCTCATGTACCGGTCATCATAGTTTCCAACAGGGTAATATAGTTCCTTGATCGCATCCACAAAAAAATACCAAGTGGGGTCAGCCCCATATATTTCAGAATCATCTGTGGAACTTTTCTCCCAGTAAGTTTCCCACCAATGTTTGACATGTGGGAGAGCCTTAAGGAGTGTAAAGGTGATCTTTTCCCTATCGGAGAAATTATGAACAAAGATATAAACTTCTAGCAGATTTAACCATTTTTCTAGGGCATCTGCATCTATCTGTCCTTAAAATGTGGGAATATCAAAATTAACTTGTACCTCGAAAGGCNACTTTTTTTATTTACACTTGTGCCCCGAAAAAAAATTTCATCACAATTATAGCAATGACCTTTGAGTTGGCGTTCAACCATTTCTTCCCAGGTTAATTTTTGGATCTTGAGAGGGGTGGGATGAGAGGCAGGACTGGTAGGGAAAGGGCACAGAGGGAAAGAAGTTTTTTGTTGTTGGGAAAAAACAACTTGTTGGGCTTCCTTGGCACATTGAGTAGCTTCCAATCAAGTCTAGGGGTGATTCATGAGACTTGGGCTCGAATGTCATCCTTGAGGGCACTGATAAAGCATTCTCAGAAAAAAGTATCATGCATTCCCTCTATTCTGAAAGATAATTTCTCAAATGCGTTATAAACTCTTCCAATGTACCTGATTGTTTCAATTTGGTCAAATGATCCAGGGAGTGTGTATCAGTGTCAAAGCAGTCATAAAGTTTTGATCCGGATTATTTTCGGCACGAAATGAGAGAGGAGATATAATAAAAAAATGTACAAAGATATCTCGGATATCCAATAATATAACAGAAATATATCAGATATGCAACCATAAACACAGAGATACAGTAATACACAATTTCTATTAATGAGTGAAATGTAAAAAACTATAGAGATGCAGAGTCAAAGACTCACTAGAATGGTGGCAACTTATCTCTGAGAAGAGATGTGACAGCTACTCCCATTCACAAGAAGATGGTTACAATGAGGCTCTAAAGGCCTTTTTAGAATAAATAAAATCCAAAACCTTAACCCCGGAAGATGAAAATCCAACAGTTTTGTGGACCCCATTTTGGGTAGTTTGGTGTATCAACTTCTCGGGGGCGTAACTTTGGCATACGATCTTTGTTTGGGGTGCACAATAGCTCGTTGGATAGGTATCATTCAGGAGATTAATTTTGGGGGCTCAATCAAATATTTTGGTTATCATTGAGGTGCTATATCCCGAAAAAAACTTCATTTAGGCCCTCAAAATGGCCCCGAAAGTATAGGAACCGAAAAAACTGCTAAAAATAGTAAGTCGCAAGAAGATTGTTTTGAGCTAGTTGGAATAGGTGGGTGGCCACCGATATCCACTTGGATCAATCCTCCCTCCCTAGGAAGAAATGTTCTCCATTTCATTGTGTGTCCATGGGAGAGGGAAAATCGTTTACTCAATCTGCATCTTGATGAGTTGTTTGCCTTGTTGGAGAAGTTGTGTTGCTTAGCTTGTTGAACGTTGTCACGAACCTGTGGTTGGAAGGGTTGGACATTTTTAATTAGTTTGGATGCATGATATGTCTATGTGCAGAAGGAATCTTTACGCTTTGCTACAATCTTTTTGACCTTCTTTTGTTGGATAGAAGGTGCTTAGACTAAGGCTGCAGTGGTTGTAGTGTCCTTTTGTTCACCTTTTAAACAGATTGTGAAGAAGCTGATTTTTGTAGTATGAGATACTACCTTATGGGAGAGTAGTCGGAACTACCTCTAGTATCCTATAGAGATGACACCCCAGAGTAAAAATGACACTACGGGGTCGAGACTCATAAATAGCATGGTGCTTCCACATATATGGTTGGCCCAAGAGAACATCACAGACATCCAGTAGGGCAACATCACATAATACCTCATCCTTGAAGGGTCGAATGTCGTATGACAATCGCACTTCTGGATGACATGAAGATCTCATCATTGGTGAAGCCATCCGATGTTGTATGGTTGTGGGTGTGGTGTTGTCAACAATCCCTATTGTTTGACAACCTTTGTTGAGATGAGGTTCTTCTGGATTCTGCTATAAACAATAAAATGCAGCGAGGTCTCCTTCACCCACATCTCTGAATGAAAAAGGCACTCCCCCTCTTCAGTATATGTTGGTTCTTTTGGTTGAATTGTTGCAGTTATGACAATAGCAGTGGGGTCTACATCAATAATATATCTTTTACTAGTATTTTCTTAATCGGATTATGAATCAGGGATCGGTTCCTTGTCTTTGATCTCGGCCACCAATGACTATTTTGAGTGACATCCATCAGTTTTGTGCCAGGGTATTTTGTGTAAATCACACCATTTAATAGTGTCCTTATTTGTATTTATGTTACCCTTCTTTTCTTGTAGCTTAGATTGGTTTTATGAAGGTTGGTTGTTAGGGCCGTCAAAACCATACTTTGGTTGTTGCATATTTGCAGACCTAAACTCCCGCTTGTTCTGGTGCTTAAATTTTTGCTCAATTTTAACATGTTAATAAGTAGCACCCAATGATGAGATGTCAAGAGAATCCATTTCAATTTAGATGTATCTGTGTAGAGCCCCACGGTATTTCAAAACCATATTTCGCTCAGAGTCTCTTATACCCAGCTTGGTGCACAAGTTATAGAAGGTATTGGTGAACTGTGGCACTGCTTGGCCCCTCTCTTGTCGCAGTGTGTTCCATCTCATGTACCGGTCATCATAGTTTCCAACAGGGTAATATAGTTCCTTGATCGCATCCACAAAAAAATACCAAGTGGGGTCAGCCCCATATATTTCAGAATCATCTGTGGAACTTTTCTCCCAGTAAGTTTCCCACCAATGTTTGACATGTGGGAGAGCCTTAAGGAGTGTAAAGGTGATCTTTTCCCTATCGGAGAAATTATGAACAAAGATATAAACTTCTAGCAGATTTAACCATTTTTCTAGGGCATCTGCATCTATCTGTCCTTAAAATGTGGGAATATCAAAATTAACTTGTACCTCGAAAGGCGAGGTTCCTCCAAAGTGGTCGCTTGATGAAGACATGTATGTTATTATCGGCAGGCGTTGAAGGATGTGGGAAAAATTCTCCATCATTTTGTCCCTCTATCGTGTGAGAGCTTGCTCAAGCAATAGATTAATAGAATTGTTTGCTCTATCATTTTTCTTTTCTTCCACAATGGAGGGTTTCTTGGGCATTCAAGAGCGATTGTCCTCAAGAGAGACAAGCTTGAGACCCAACTTTCTATACTCAGACTTCGTCGGGGACATGCACTAAAAAAACGATCAAGAGAAGCATGCTCTGATACCACTGATCTGGATTATTTTTTGCACGAAATGAGAGCGGAGATGTAATAAAGAAATGTACAGAGATATATCAGATATCCAATAATATAACATAAATATATCAGAGATGCAACCATAAACACAAATATACAGTAATACATAAATTTCTATTAATGAGAGAAATGTACAAAACTGTAGAAATACAGAGTGAAAGACTCGCTCGAATGGTGGCAACTTATCTCTGAGGAGAGATGTGATGGCTACTCACATTCACAAGAATATGGTTACAATGAGGATATAAATGTATTTTTAACATAAATAAAATCCAAAACCCTAACCCCGAAAGATGAAAAGCCAACAGTTGTGTGGACCCCGTTTTGGGTAGTTTGGTGTATCAACTTCCTGGGGGCGTAACTTTGGCATACGATCTTTGTTTGGGGCGCACAATAGCTCGTTGGAAATTCATCTTCGAGGAGATTAATTTTGGGGGCTCAATCCAAGTGTTTTATTATTATTGAGGTTCTCATTCCTGGAAAAAAAATCATTTAGGCCCTCAAAATGGCCCCGAAATTTTAGGAATCGAAAAAAACTATTATAAATAGTAAGTTGCCAGAAGACTATTTTGAGCCAGCTGGAATATGTGGGTGGCCACTGATATCCACCTGGATCAAGTTAAACCACAAAATAGTTCCAAGCCACATATCTTTGGTGTGATTTTCGATGCCATTGCCAACATTACCAACGTTCAGGGTCAAAATAGAGGACATTGTAACTATGTTTGGCCAAGGCATCAGTGATTTCATGCAAGGAGAAGTAGTGTTCCATTTGAGTGACCCAACCAGTGGGATCTGAGCCATTAAATTTATTCACCTCCACTCGTGAAATATGCATATCACAATGAAAAGGGTTGGACTAAAACTCCTAGAAATTGGAGGAAGCAGTTGTTGGACACACCTACCACACTTAGAGGGGTGGGTGAATGAGTGTGGGGCTCTTTTTCCCAAAATCTTCCCTCTTTACAAAAAATCCTTAGTTAACATTCAGCATTTATTCATTACCCATTGTTGTCATTTATAACCATTTAGATGAGAACATATATCAGCAATATATCATCATCAAGTCATCACTACAAGGAACACAAAGAACACAAGATGTATGTACATTTTTTTCTTTTTAATATGGACAACCATCTGGGGGTTTATCAACAACAACTTAATAGAGTACAAATCTATAAGAGCACTAGCTCTATAATGAAAGACTCAGCTTACACCCTCAGCACCAACTGAGATAAGGCAACAATCCTCAACAGATATCAATTTGACCACCATCCAGTCACAACACATCCAAGCTCTCCAATAGCTTGCTCATGCTCCACAACAAATCAATATGAATGCTATCTCAATCATTTATAAACAACTAGTATACCATAGCAATCATGTCACCACTGAATCACAATAGTATTGATCACTCCATCAACCAAATCATCCAAACTGAACCATATCATAGAATCCATACCAAGAATTCCCTAAGCATTCATAACACATCAAGCAATAGTATCCATCAAGACAATAATGTAACCATACCAGTGTCTAAGTGATAGATTTGATCCCATAGAATGTATATCTGGAACCGGCCTAATCATCCAAGAGCTTGGCACCAACTCAAACACAAATCTCCATGATTTTATCCACTATATGCTCCATGTACACAGTTAGCCTGCATACATACTCTCCCTATACACAGCCAGCACGCGTATAACTTCAATGTATACGCACCCTATACACAGACAGCCTGCATATGCATCATAAAATAGGGTTTTATGTGAATTCGATAGTTTTGTCGTCAAGATCTCTGCCATTGCCGAAACTTTGATGTGTCCATGAGATCCTCCTCTCCCTGTCTTCCTCAGAATAGGTCTTCAATCATGCTCAAGAGATCCACACCAATAAGATTTTCTCACAAGAAGCTCTCCATCAATACTCCAAAATATATTCACAAGAAGCTCTCCATTGATCCACAAAAAGGATGATCTACAAGAGACCATAGCTATCTTATTTATACTTTCATCCTTTAGATCACTTAACCCATTTTTAGGTCACTTAACCCATTTTCCTTATTTTAGGGTTAACTACTTTCCATAAATAGAAAGTTCTCCAATATTTTATCATTTAAATATTCCTTCTTGATTTTTTCACTTCTTTATCATTTAAATAATGATTTCTTCTTTCGGGTCACTTTGACTTCTTTGACCTTGGGGGCTTCAAGCTTTCATATGGAGGTCCTCCAACTTCATAAGGCCATAACTCTCAAACCATGAGGAGTTATGTGACATTCCACATACCACTAGAAATGGCATGACAAGCACTATCCATCTAGGATATTTTTACCAACAATTTCCTTGATCTTC
>JZKD02S2181874.1:29711-41509 GCA_000966675.3 Picea glauca
TCATGGATTTTTATAGCATTGCATTGGGTTATTATGTAACTCCTTTGTAGTGTGAAAAGAGGCCATTTAGGTCATTATTAGGTCTTTGACCAACCTACCATGCGGATTCAGCTCATATTTGAGGGTCAAATCAGCTTGGGAGCTAATCCATAAGTGGTTGGGAGGCTGACCACTTCAATAAATATGTCATTTAGTAGGTGCACGGATTTTTGCGCTAACAACCGTGCATCGTGCACATATGCATGCATGGTATGTTCCTGTTCCACGCATGTGCACGCGCGCTCAACTTCTGTAAAGTGCTCTTCAATTTTTCACTACTTTGTATAGTTTTTGACCTTTTTGAATGATGTAAGATTATTTCAGGGCCATGAATGACTTCATTGCTATTTTAACGATGTTGAGTTCTTGTCGCCACGTGCAGATGAAATTTCAGTGATAACAGATGCCCCCCTGATGGATGAGGTTAGGAGCATACGTATAGCCGAAGTCCATCAATGTTTCTTCTACTGAGAATGTTGTTGTAAGAGAGAGAAATAGTGGGATCGGTGAGAGAAATCCTTTGGAGGAGAAAGGAACCAGTAGAACCTGACCTTCCATAAGGTGCGTAAAATATACAACTGTGTACAAATGAGGCAGGCATGCCCCATGCTCGTGTTATGTAACTCTGAAAAAAGATGACTGAAATGTTGGTGTAGACAACTGCAGCACCCTCAAGGGTGGTGATGATAAAGGTAGAAGACAAATCTGCAAAGGAACATACTCTGAATAATAGGCAATGATCGCGGTAACAAGTATCGACGATGATGCGGACATTGATGGCCCTACCAAATTCAGAGGTCTTCGGAAAATGATAAAAATAACTGCAATAGTCGCAAAGTAAGACCCACCATAACATGAGAAAGTGTTGGCATCAAATGTTATGGGGGCCAACGACAGCAGGGAGTAATGGTGTTTCACCCTGTGCCGTCTGAGATCTCTCATTGAATGGAGAATGAGAATCAAGATACTGTCGCCCTTCTAGAAAATCGTGTTGATGTCGATAAAAGGGGAACGCAACTCCCAGAAGCAAAGGGATTCATGGAATCTACTAAGGTGAGGAAGTAACAGAGGTACATGGATGAAGTCAAGAAGTGGGAAGACTCAAGACTTCCCTTGGTTGGAGGATGTATGATATAAAGGGTGGCCGCAACCATGTAGCAAGGTCGAGTGTTAGGGGGATGACAAGACCGGTGATAAGTTGTGCCAGAGGCGGGACAAGGTAAACAAATTCAGAGAGTCGAGGTAAGTGACCTGTGGGGTGTTCTGAAGATATGGACGATGCCAGTAAGGGTAGATGATAAGAAATGATCCAACCAAGAGTGACATGGGTTGTGCATGGCCAAAAGGAAGCAAGTCGCCAATGATGACGACAAAAGAAAATGTAATGACTGGAAATAAAGGCGTTTGTACAATAAATAACGAATAATTTGGGGAGAAATGTACAAATACAGAAACAGGTGCCCCAGCGTGAAATGAGTGCCCCAGAGAGGGAAGATTTTTCTTGGGAAACCGATGAAGGGTGGGGGCCCCATTGGTGAGTTTCTGTATGAGGTAGGTGAAATGAGGATAGGTTCGCAGATGGGCAAATTGATTGTAGATGAAATGGAGGGTTCATGATACTGCGGAGGTGTAGGTGAAAAATAGAACCATAAAGAGATAATCTGGGAGTCCGTGTGAGAAAGCTAGAAAAATTAGGAGAATAAGTATGTGGTTAATTCACGACATGATGAAAGACTATCAGGACTCCCATCCCTAAAGGGTAATGATGAATAGCATGAGTGTCAAAAATACCAAAAGGTGCTATGAATGGGACAACTCATGTGGKTGAGAATGCTACCGGGTGACAGTACCGAAGGTGAAAATGGAGGCGTGGGTACTGCAGAGCCGGGAAGGTGGATCCTAGAGACCAATATCAGAGGGTGTGACTGGAAATGTAAATGTGATACAGCGAGAAAGACTACATGCCAGTGCTGAGTATATACCTGAAGGGGTGGTGTTTGATGAATGATGATCAAGTACCTNAGTGTGAAAAGAGGCCATTTAGGTCATTATTAGGTCTTTGACCAACCTACCATGCGGATTCAGCTCAGATTTGAGGGTCAAATCGGCTTGGGAGCTGATCCATAAGTGGTTGGGAAGACGACTACTTCAATAAATATGTCGTTTAGCAGGTGCACGGATTTTTGCGCTAACAACCGCGCATCGTGCGCATATGCACGCATGGTACGTTTCTGTTCCACGCATGTGCACGCGTGCTCAACTTCTGTAAAGCGCTCTTCAATTTTTCACTACTTTGTATAGTTTTTGACCTTTTTGAATGATGTAAGATTATTTCAGGGCCATGAATGACTTCATTGTTGTTTTAACAATGTTGAGTTCTTGTCGCCACGTGTATATGAAATTTCAGTGATAACAGATGCCCCCTGATGGATGAGGTTAGGAGCATACGTATAGCCGAAATCCATCAATGTTTCTTCTACTGAGAATGTTGTTGTAAGAGAGATAAATAGTGGGATCGGTGAGAGAAATCCTTTGGAGGAGAAAGGAACCGGTAGAACCCGACCTTCCATAAGGTGCGTAAAATATACAACTATGTACAAATGAGGCAGGCATGCCCCATGCTCATGTTATGTAACTCTGAAAAAAGATGACTGAAATGTTGGTGTAGACAACTGCATAACCCTCGAGGGCGGTGATGATAAAGGCAGAAGACAATTCTGCAAAGGAACATACTCTGAATAATAGGCAATGATCGTGGTAAAAAGTATCAGCGATGATGCGGGCATTGATGGCCCTACCAAATTCAGAGGTTTTCAGAAAATGATAAAAATAACTGCAATAGTCGCAAAGTAAGACCCACCATAACATGACAAAGTGTTAGCGTCGAATGTTATGGGGGACAACGACAACAGGGAGTAATGGTGTTTCACCCTGTGCCATCCGAGATCTCTCATTGAATGGAGAATGAGAATCAAGATACTGTCGCCCTTCTGGAAAATCGTGCTGATGTCGAAAAAAGGGGAACGCGACTCCCAGAAGCAAAGGGATTCATGGAATCTACTAAGGTGAGGAAGTAACAGAGGTACATGGATGAAGTCAAGAAGTGGGAAGACTCAAGACTTCCCTTNAGCTCAGATTTGAGGGTCAAATCGGCTTGGGAGCTGATCCATAAGTGGTTGGGAGGCCGACCACTTCAATAAATATGTCGTTTAGCAGGTGCATGGATTTTTGTGCTAACAACCACGCATATGCACGCATGGTACGTTTTTGTTCCACGCATGTGCACGCACGCTCAACTTCTGTAAAGCGCTCTTCAATTTTTCACTACTTTGTATAGTTTTTTACCTTTTTGAATGATGTAAGATTATTTCAGGGCCATGAATGAATTCATTGTTGTTTTAACGATGTTGAGTTTTTGTCGCCACGTGCAGATGAAATTTCAGTGATAACAGATGCCCCCTGATGGATGAGGTTAGGAGCATACGTATAGCCAAAATCCATCAATGTTTCTTCTACTGAGAATGTTGTTGTAAGAGAGAGAAATAGTGGGATCGGTGAGATAAATCCTTTGGAGGAGAAAGGAACCGGTAGAACCCGACCTTCCATAAGGTGCATAAAATATACAACTATGTACAAACGAGGCAGGCATGCCCCATGATCATGTTATGTAACTCTGAAAAAAGATGACTGAAATATTGGTGTAGACAACTGCAGCACCCTCGAGGGCAGTGATGATAAAGGCAGAAGACAATTCTGCAAAGGAACATACTCTGAATAATAGGCAATGATCGCGGTAACAAGTATCAACGATGATGCTGGCATTGATGGCCCTACCAAATTCAGAGGTTTTCAGAAAATGATAAAAATAACTGCAATAGTCGCAAAGTAAGACCCACCATAACATGACAAAGTGTTGGCGTCGAATGTTATCGGGGCCAACGACAATAGGGAGTAATGGTGTTTCACCCTGTGCCATCTGAGATCTCTCATTGAATGGAGAATGAGAATCAAGATACTGTCGCCCTTCTAGAAAATCGTGCTGATGTCGAAAAAAGGGGAACGCGACTCCCAAAAGCAAAGGGATTCATGGAATCTACTAAGGTGAGGAAGTAACAGAGGTACATGGATGAAGTCAAGAAGTGGGAAGACTCAAGACTTCCCTTGGTTGGAGGATGTATGAGATAAAGGGTGGCTGTAACCATGTAGCAAGGTCGAGTGTCCGGGGGACGACAAGACCAGTGATAAGTTGTGCCAGAGGCGGGACAAGATAAACAAATTCAGAGAGTCGAGGTAAGTGACCTGTGGGGTGTTCTGAAGATATGGACGATGCCAGTAAGGGTAGATGATAAGAAATGATCCAACCAAGGGTGACATGGGTTGCGCGTGGCCAAAAGGAAGCAAGTCACCAACGATGACGACAAAATAAAATGTAATGACTGGAAATAAAGGTGTTTGTACAATAAATAACGAATAATTTGGGGAGAAATGTACAAATACAGAAATGGGTGCCCCAGCATGAAATGAGTGCCCCAGGGAGGGAAGATTTTTCTTGGGAAACTGATGAAGGGTGGGGGCCCCATTGGTNACGATGTTGAGTTCTTGTCGCCACGTGCAGATGAAATTTCAGTGATAACAGATGCCCCCTGATGGATGAGGTTAGGAGCATACGTATAGCCAAAATCCATCAATGTTTCTTCTACCGAGAATGTTGTTGTAAGAGAGAGAAATAGTGGGATCGGTGAGAGAAATCCTTTGGAGGAGAAAGGAACCGGTAGAACCCAACCTTCCATAAGGTGTGTAAAATATACAATTGTGTACAAACGAGGCAGGCATGCCCCATGCTCGTGTTATGTAACTCTGAAAAAGATGACTGAAATATTGGTGTAGACAACTGCAACACCCTTGAGGGTGGTGATGATAAAGGCAGAAGACAATTCTGCAAAGGAACATACTCTGAATAATAGGCAATGATCGCGGTAACAAGTATCGGCGATGATGCGGGCATTGATGGCCCTACCAAATTTAGAGGTCTTCGAAAAATGATAAAAATAACTGCAATAGTCGCAAAGTAAGACCCACCATAACATGAGAAAGTGTTGGCATCGAATGTTATGGGGGCCAACGACGACAGGGAGTAATGGTGTTTCACCCTATGTCGTATGAGATCTCTCATTGAATGGAGAATGAGAATCAAGATACTGTCGCCCTTCTGGAAAATCGTGCTGATGTCGATAAAAGGGGAACACGACTCCTAGAAGCAAAGGGATTCATGGAATCTACTAAGGTGAGGAAGTAACAGATGTACATGGACGAAGTCAAGAAGTGGGAAGACTCAAGACTTCCCTTGGTTGGAGGATGTATGAGATAAAGGGTGGCCACAACCGTGTAGCAAGGTCGAGTGTCAGGGGGACGACAAGACCGGTGATAAGTTGTGCCAGAGGCGGGACAAGGTAAACAAATTCAGAGAGTTGAGGTAAGTGACCTGTGGGGTGTTCTGAAGATATGAACGATGCCAGTAAGGGTAGATGATAAGAAATGATCCAACCAAGGGTGACATGGGTTGCGCGTGGCCAAAAGGAATCAAGTCGCCAACGATGATGACAAAAGCAAATGTAATGACTGGAAATAAAGGTGTTTACACAATAAATAACAAATAATTTGGGGAGAAATGTACAAATACAGAAACAGGTGCCCCAGCGTGAAATGAGTGCCCCAGGGAGGGAATATTTTTCTTGGGAAACTGATGAAGGGTGGGGGCGCCATTGGTGAGTTTCTGTATGAGGTAGGTGAAATGAGGATAGGTTCACAGATGGGCAAATTGATTGTAGATGAAATGGAGGGTTCATGATACTGCAGAGGTGCAGGTGAAAAATAGAACCGTAAAGAGATAATCTGGGAGTCCGTGTGAGAAATCTAGAAAAATTAGGAGAATAAGTATGTGGTTAATTCACGACATGATGAAAGACTATCGGGACTCCCATCCCTAAAGGGTAATGACGAATAGCATGAGTGTCAAAAATACCAAAAGGTGTTATGAATGGGACAACTCATGTGGGTTAGAATGCTACCGGGTGACAGTACCGAAGGTGCAAATGGAGGCGTGGGTACTGCAGAGCCAGGAAGGTGGATCCTAGAGGCCAATATTAGAGGGTGTGACTGGAAATGTAAATGAGATACAGCGAGAAAGACTACATGCCAGTGCTGAGTATATACCTGAAGGGGTGGTGTTTGATGAATGATGATCAAGTACCTGCACACATNGGTGATGATAAAGGCAGAAGACAATTCTGCAAAGGAACATACTCTGAATAATAGGCAATGATCGTGGTAACAAGTATCGGCGATGATGCGGGCATTGATGGCCCTACCAAATTCAGAGGTCTTCAAAAAATGATAAAAATAACTGCAATAGTCGTAAAGTAAGACCCACCATAACATGAGAAAGTGTTGGCATCGAATGTTATGGGGGCCAACGACAACAGGGAGTAATGGTGTTTCACCCTGTGTCATCTGAGATCTCTCATTGAATGGAGAATGAGAATCAAGATACTGTCTCCCTTCTGGAAAATCGTTCTGATGTCGACAAAAGGGGAACGTGACTCCCAGAAGCAAAGGGATTCATGGAATCTACTAAGGTGAGGAAGTAACAAAGGTACATGGATGAAGTCAAGAAGTGGGAAGACTCAAGACTTCCCTTGGTTGGAGGATGTATGAGATAAAGGGTGGCCGCAACCGTGTAGCAAGGTCGAGTGTCAGGGGGACGACAAGACCGGTGATAAGTTGTGCCAGAGGTGGGACAAGGTAAACAAATTTAGAGAGTCGAGTTAAGTGACCTGTGGGGTGTTCTGAAGATATGGACGATGCTAGTAAGGGTAGATGATAAGAAATGATCCAACCAAGGGTGACATGGGTTGTGCATGGCCAAAAGGAAGCAAGTCGCCAACGATGATGACAAAAGAAAATGTAATGACTAGAAATAAAGGCATTTGTACAATAAATAATGAATAATTTGGGGAGAAATGTACAAATACAGAAACGGGTGCCCCAACGTGAAATGAGTGCCCCAGGGAGGGAAGATTTTTCTTGGGAAACTGATGAAGGGTGGGGGCCCCATTGGTGAGTTTCTATATGAGGTAGATGAAATGAGGATAGGTTCACAGATGGGCAAACTGATTGTAGATGAAATGGAGGGTTCATGATACTGCGGAGGTGCAGGTGAAAAATAGAACCGTAAAGAGATAATCTGGGAGTCCGTGTGAGAAATCTAGMAAAATGAGGAGAATAAGTATGTGGTTAATTCACGACATRATGAAAGACTATCAGGACTCCCATCCCTAAAGGGTAATGACGAATAGCATGAGTGTCAAAAATACCAAAAGGTGCTATGAATGGGACAACTCATGTGGGTGAGAATGCTACCGGGTGACAATACCGAAGGTGCAAATGGAGGCGTGGGTACTGCAGAGCCAGGAAGGTGGATCCTAGAGGCCAATATCAGAGGGTGTGACTGGAAATGTAAATGAGATACAGCGAGAAAGACTACANATTGATGGCCCTACCAAATTCATAGGTCTTCAGAAAATGATAAAAATAATTGCAATAGTCGCAAAGTAAGACCCACCATAACATGATAAAGTGTTGGCGTCGAATGTTATGGGGGCCAACGACAGCAGGGAGTAATGGTGTTTCACCCTGTGCCATCCGAGATCTCTCATTGAATGGAGAATGAGAATCAAGATACTGTCGCCCTTCTAGAAAATCGTGTTGATGTCGAAAAAAGGGGAACGCGACTCCCAGAAGCAAAGGGATTCATGGAATCTACTAAGGTGAGGAAGTAATAGAGGTACATGGATGAAGTCAAGAAGTGGGAAGACTCAAGACTTCCCTTGGTTGGAGGATGTATGAGATAAAGGGTGGCTGCAACCATGTAGCAAGGTCGAGTGTCAGGGGGATGACAAGACCAGTGATAAGTTGTGCCAGAGGCGGGACAAGGTAAACAAATTCAGAGAGTCGAGGTAAGTGACCTGTGGGGTGTTCTGAAGATATGGACGATGCCAGTAAGGGTAGATGATAAGAAATGATCCAACCAAGGGTGACATGGGTTGCGTGTGGCCAAAAGGAAGAAATTCACCAATGATGATGACAAAAGAAAATGTAATGACTGGAAATAAAGGTGTTTGTACAATAAATAACAAATAATTTGGGGAGAAATGTACAAATACAGAAATGGGTGCCCCAGCATGAAATGAGTGCCCCAGGGAGGGAAGATTTTTCTTGGGAAACTGATGAAGGGTGGGGGCCCCATTGGTGAGTTTTTGTATGAGGTAGGTGAAATGAGGATAGGTTCGCAGATGGGCAAACTGATTGTAGATTAAATGGAGGGTTCATGATACTGTGGAGGTGCAGGTAAAAAATAGAACCGTAAAGAGATAATCTGAGAGTCCGTGTGAGAAAGCTAGCAAAATGAGGAGAATAAGTATGTTGTTAATTCACAACATGATGAAAGACTATCGGGACTCCCATCCCTAAAGGGTAATGATGAATAGAATGAGTGTCAAAAATACCAAAAGGTGCTATGAATGGAACAACTCATGTGGGTGAGAATGCTACCGGGTGACAGTACCGAAGGTGCAAATGGAGGCATGGGTACTGTAGATCCAGGAAGGTGGATCCTAGAGGCCAATATCAGAGGGTGTGACNATGGCCCTACCAAATTCAGAGGTCTTCGGAAAATGATAAAAATAACTGCAATAGTCGCAAAGTAAGACCCACCATAACATGAGAAAGTGTTGGCGTCGAATGTTATGGGGGCCAAGGACAACAGGGAGTAATGGTGTTTCACCCTGTGTCATCCGAGATCTCTCATTGAATGGAGAATGAGAATCAAGATACTGTCGCCCTTCTGGAAAATCATGTTGATGTCGAAAAAAGGGGAACGCAACTCCCAGAAGCAAAGGGATTCATGGAATATACTAAGGTGAGGAAGTAACAGAGGTACATGGATGAAGTCAAGAAGTGGGAAGACTCAAGACTTCCCTTGGTTGGAGGATGTATGAGATAAAGGGTGGCCACAACCGTGTAGCAAGGTCGAGTGTCAGGGGGACGACAAGACCGGTGATAAGTTGTGCCAGAGGCGGGACAAGGTAAAAAAATTCAGAAAGTCGAGGTAAGTGACCTGTGGGGTGTTCTGAAGATATGGACGATGCCAGTAAGGGTAGATGATAAGAAATGATCCAACCAAGAGTGACATGGGTTGTGCATGGCCAGAAGGAAGCAAGTCGCCAACGATGACGACAAAAGAAAATGTAATGACTGGAAATAAAGGCGTTTGTACAATAAATAACGAATAATTTGTGGAGAAATGTACAAATACAGAAATAGGTGCCCCAGCGTGAAATGAGTGCCCCAGGGAGGGAAGATTTTTCTTGGGAAACTGATGAAGAGTGGGGGCCCCATTGGTGAGTTTCTGTATGAGGTAGGTGAAATGAGAATAGGTTCATAGATGAGCAAACTGATTGTAGATGAAATGGAGGGTTCATGATACTGCGGAGGTGTAGGTGAAAAATAGAACCGTAAAGAGATAATCTGGGAGTCCGTGTGAGAAAGATAGCAAAATGAGGAGAATAAGTATGTGGTTAATTCACAACATGATGAAAGACTATCGGGACTCCCATCCCTAAAGGGTAATGACGAATAGCATGAGTGTCAAAAATACCAAAAGGTGCTATGAATGGGACAACTCATGTGGGTGAGAATGCTACCAGGTGACAGTACCGAAGGTGCAAATGGAGGCGTGGGTACTGCAGAGCCAGGAAGGTGGATCCTAGAGGCTAATATCAGAGGGTGTGACTGGAAATGTAAATGTGATACAGCGAGAAAGACTACATGCCAGTGCTGAGTATATACCTGAAGGGGTGGTGTTTGATGAATGATGATCAAGTACCTGCNAAACAAATTCAGAGAGTCTAGGTAAGTGACCTGTGGGGTGTTCTGAAGATATGGACGATTCCAGTAAGGGTAGATGATAAGAAATGATCCAACCAAGGGTGACATGGGTTGCGCGTGGCCAAAAGGAAGCAAGTCACCAATGATGATGACAAAAGAAAATGTAATGACTGGAAATAAAGGTGTTTGTACAATAAATAACGAATAATTTGGGGAGAAATGTACAAATACAGAAATGGGTGCCCCGGCGTGAAATGAGTGCCCCAGGGAGGGAAGATTTTTCTTGGGAAACTGATGAAGGGTGGGGGCCCCATTGGTGAGTTTTTGTATGAGGTAGGTTAAATGAGGATAGGTTCGCAGATGGGAAAACTGATTGTAGATGAAATGGAGGGTTCATGATACTGTGGAGGTGCAGGTGAAAAATAGAACTGTAAAGAGAGAATCTGGGAGTCCATGTGAGAAAGCTAGCAAAATGAGGAGAATAAGTATGTTGTTAATTCACGACATGATGAAAGACTATCGGGACTCCCATCCCTAAAGGGTAATGATGAATAGCATGAGTGTCAAAAATACCAAAAGGTGCTATGAATGGGACAAATCATGTGGGTGAGAATGCTACCAGGTGATAGTACCGAAGGTGCAAATGGAGGCATGGGTACTGTAGATCCAGGAAGGTGGATCCTAGAGGCCAATATCAGAGGGTGTGACTGGAAATGTAAATGCGATACAGCGAGAAAGNAAAAATACCAAAAGGTGCTATGAATGGGACAACTCATGTGGGTGAGAATGCTACCGGGTGACAGTATCGAAGGTGCAAATGGAGGCGTGGGTACTGTAGAGCCAGGAAGGTGGATCCTAGAGGCCAATATCAGAGGGTGTGACTGGAAATGTAAATGYGATACARCGAGAAAGACTACATGCCAGTGCTGAGTATATACCTGAAGGGGTGGTGTTTGATGAATGATGATCAAGTACCTACACACATGACAACCAAATACCCAAAGTGAACAATATCTGAAGAGAATCTAAGATATGAGCATGTATTTGATAAATGTGACTATGCGCGTGCGTACCTAACCATGATATGAAAAAAAAAAAAAAAGGTGCCCCGGGGGCTCATGATGAAAAGTGACCCAGGGACTGCTGTGATGTAGGTGACGGGATGTTGATCCTGTGGCTGAAGACGGTTTGAAAAATGGACACCCTGGGCTCCCGGAATGGTGAGTGGAATTTTGGAAAAAGGCCTATATATAGCTATAGGGCCCACATTGCCACCTCATTTGTACCTACTGCAATAGTGATTGGACGAGCAATGTTTAGAGGAGATTTGGAGATTCAGGGAGGATGAGGCATCCGTTTGAGGAGTTACGAGTATCAGGTTAATGGTCTAATCATCCTGTATAGAAATAGGTTTTCACTTTTTGGGAAGTGTTTCCCATGGTCGGAAATGAGTTGGAGTGGTATGCCAAAATGGGATATAACGTGATTAAAGAAAAAGTGTGCTGCAATGTCAGTGGTATTGTTGAAAGTGGGCATAGCTTCAGCCCATTTGGTGAGGTAATCAACAGTGACAACAATGTATTTGTGACCATTGCTGGAGGGGGGATTACAAGTCATGAAGTTGATGCCCCATTTACAAAAGGGGTCAGCCATAATGATAAGGTGAAGAAGAGTAGGGGGTGCCCGGGCTTTATTGGCGTAGAGCTGACATTGCTCACATCGTTTCACGGCATGAATGCAATCATGAAACAGGGTAGGCCAAAAGTAACCAGCACGGATAATCTTTTGAGCAGTGGATATACCCGAAAGATGGC
>JZKD02S2181887.1:0-11764 GCA_000966675.3 Picea glauca
GGCACCTCAATCGGTCGAAAAACGAAGAAGTTAGGCCTCCTGGAAGTCTCCCTCTTCAAGCTTGCTGTCTCTGGTTCTACAATTCGCACCCTTCTGAATTGAACCTGGCTCACACGCTCATTTAAGAGCAAAAACCCAGCACCGGGCACAACCGCACCAACGGTGCAAACCGTAGAACGGTTAAGGGTGCACCAGCCCCTAACCGCCTCGGCACCTGGGCATATGGCGCATGTGACCGCGCGCTTGGAAAATAAGT
Source organism: Picea glauca (assembly GCA_000966675.3). Taxonomy (NCBI): domain Eukaryota; kingdom Viridiplantae; phylum Streptophyta; class Pinopsida; order Pinales; family Pinaceae; genus Picea; species Picea glauca. The sequence goes on from JZKD02S2181887.1 coordinate 257, forward strand.
GGTTAATTGGTTACAACGGGTGTAACCACCTCCCACGATCCTAATTCATGGGCACATGTAATGCAAAATCCGTGGGTTATACCAACCCCGCACACCAACAACCACGCGCATACATTTTAATAAAAACTTTGGGTTATATATATCCGCGCCACGTTTTATAATACATGGTCATGTTGTATAATGGAACCACATATATAATCACCCGCACACATATAACATATGGTTTAATACCCCCGCCCCAATTGTCGGACTATGGTCATATACAAGGAGCATACAACCACGGGCCGGGGCTAAGCCCCGGCCCGACCCCCCGCCCAATATACAAAAGGGTAGACATAAATACATTTAAGTACATATACATAACAAGTCATAAATTGTGGCCCATTAGTCGGGCGGTCGTGCGAAGGCGCTATGCTGTGGGGGGAGGTCCGGTGGTCGAACCCCGCAGACTCCCATACATTTTATACAACAACCATTAACCAGTCAACGAGTGACACGTGGCGCCCATGGATTGGGCCACGTGTCCTCATATCATTGGCCACACAAATGACACGTGTCACTCCCGGATTCGACGATCATCAACCAACAAAAACCTGCCACATCACCACTGTACAGTCGTACGGTCGTACGGTCCTGCCACGTCAGACTGTACGGACTATACGGACTGGTACAGTCAGCATCTAATTTTTTTGCCTGTTTGGCTTGGCGAACAGATCGCGATATCTTCTCCATACGGTGTCCATTTGACAAAGTAAATATACCGCAGGAATCAGGAAGATGAGACAGACACAATGGCACTGTTTTCGTCGCATTCCGAGCACTTTTAAATTTGAGCAATTTTTGATCTCCTGATCATTAGGTGACCAAATGCGAAAGAAGTGGGCTTTAAAAAACCACAAATGTTTTTCATCCAAATTTGGGGTGCGATTGTGCAAAGGCGCGCATATACCTGGACGGTGAAAATTCATCAAGCACAGGCTTAGTCTCGGCTATTGGATCCATTAGACAAATTAGATCGATGGTTCGCAGGTATTCGGGATCCGAAAGTTGCTCGAAGTTTAGTGCCAAGGAAAAGGCCCGAGATCAAAGGATGAGCAAAGTTTTAATCATGGCACAATATTAGCATTTCATGGTTTCACGATATGGAGCGGTCAAGGAGCAGAGTCATCAGAACTTGCGAAATGCGAAATCGCGAAAATATCGTAATCGTTGATCAAAGGAGAGATCTAGATTGTTAGATCATATTTTCTCGATTTCACGAGTCAAGGAAGTAGGAGGGCGAGTCTTGAAGACTCACGACATGTGAAGTCTCGAAATGATCTTAGCCATCCATTTTAGAAGGGCACGTGGCATAGGATCCAAACCATGGAGGAAATCTTTTCAGGAAAGATGAGGTGAGAAGTGTTGATGGCCCTAAGTCCTGAAACGCCGATATGATCTAGGCCATCCTTTTAAGAGGGACGCGTGTCATCCGATCCAGGGATCACACTCTCGCAACTTGTAGATTTCAGCATGGAGCGCAACGTGAACTCGCAAAATGTGAAATCGCGATGCGCCTGAGAGTAAGGCCCACGCTCACAGCCCAGGATCATATAGAAAGTGGGGCCAAAAGAAGAATAAGTGCCCATCCAAGCAGCGTGCGACCAAAGTGCTCAAAGAAATGATCGCATCCGTCGGTTTTACAGTAAACTCGGTCATGGATCCCGATGGGTCGTTTCGTGATTTTGAGCATCGAAGTATTGGAGATCAAGGGGAGTAGAAACTCCTGAAATGCGAAATCCTGAGATTTCATGTGGATAAGAGCGAGGTCACAACCTGTGGACGTGTGGGCCAAGGTAATGGAGCTGCGCAAAATATTGAAGCTCCCGAGTTGGTCACAGATAAGGATATGCATGGCCTCGAGACGCCATAATTTCCCCAAAGGAATTACGAACTCGCTTGGAACAGTCATGGGGAAGGTGGTTGAAACCTCGTTTCACCACATAAATGGAAAGCATGGAAAATCTGGCCGTGGAGGGCATACTGTCATCCAAAAGTTCCATGTCATGGATTTTCTTGTGAAGCCCATACCGATATGATCTTGCGTCTGACAAAAGAATGCAAGTGCAACCTGACAGAAGAAGATGCAGACGCCAAGCCTTGAATTCCATGACCAGAGTGCGCCTCTGAAGGGAGAAAGTTGCTTTGAGTATAAATACTCAGTTTTAATATTTTGTGAGGGTTGATGGTTGAGCTCAGTTCCCGATTTGTAAAGTTTTAGCAAAGCCTCTGGTTCTCTGGTTATGATATGTATTTGAGACTTATTGTTTAATGAAAATCAATTTTCATTCATCTTTGTGTAACTGTTGCGTTGAAACACTCGGGCATGGAGGATCTAGTCGAGGGTAGTCGTGTTTTTGTGATGGAGGTTTGATCACAATGACATTACAACCAATTTTAACTAGTTTCTTGTGTTCTCTTTTCCCCCTGATGCTGAGAGCTCGAGCATGGATGATTCGGTCGGGTTGCTCTGACTATATTGTAATGTATGTTTGATTTCAATACTGTTACGGTGGTTTCAATTTCTTGAAGTTTTGAATTCAAGAGGATATTGTATTTGAAGTTTTTCCTCCTTAGGCTGCTGGAAGATTGGATGTCCATAGCAAACCATTTCATTCTCCTTTAATTCTTTCCCCCTACTCACCACTATACTGCAAATTATTGGCTGAAGTTAGATCAAGACCTCACTTGCCTATGCGTGCCAACCCAATTTTTTGAGTTAGAACGATACCATCCTGAGTTTGCTTCCATTAGACTGCCTTTAAACTATTCATTGTGACATAAACTGATTGATATCAGGATTACCTCTGCAACAATCCATAGGTGACTTCTGGTGCTAACATTTCTGGTGCCATTGTTGGGGACGAATTGAAGATTTTCCCTGGGTAGAATGACAACGAACTTGTGATTCTGAAGGTGCATCAGATCTCAGAACCTTTGAATATTGTGCTTGCATCTGGTGACTCCACTGAGGCGACTCCATTGTTTCGGTGTGGCTGCCTCTAGATACAACTATAGCCCCTGGGAGAACACAATGATCAGGTCTAGTTTTTGATGGTGAACAAAGACCAGACACACTTATCTGCATATCATTCACCTGGTGACTCCATGGTTAAAGAATCGATCCATGACACCACTGGTTCGAAATGGACAAAATTCTGGCTCGAAGGTTTGCTCCCTTTAATTTTTCTGTTGTTCCTGGTTTTCCCAATGTTGTCCCTACTGTGGATGAATGGGGTGATTATTTGCCCATATTTAGAGAGTGCAAAGAGGACAACCCTGCTCGACATATCCATGATTTTCACGAACTCATGCATCAGTGGGAGATACATCATGAGGATGTATTGATGAAGATGTTCATGTTATCATTGGACATGGATGCATGTGTGTGGTATCGATCCTTTTCCCCTGCTAGCATCTCATCCCTGGAGCAGTTTCATGCAACTTTTAATAAGCATTGTCAAAGGTATTATTCCTCTGAGTTAATATGTCATAACTGTTGTAAGGAATGTGACGACCATGATCAAGATATGGTTGTTTCTAATGAAAGCTATGAGGATGAAGGTTGCGAGGAGGAAGACTATTTTTTGGGCGAAGTTATGGAACTGGTAAAATCTCTTACTGCCCAACTAGAAAGGTTGGAATCTAAAGAAAGTGCATAGGATTTTCCATTCCTTGAGGCAGATGCCCTTGGAAACTCTACTGATGATGATAATGAATATTTCATAACCGTAGAGGCCTTGATTTCTGCTCCTGAGGTGTCTGTTGTCCCTATCTTTGATGATTATTTGGATGAAGAGCAGCAGAGCCCCACATCACAGTTTGTTGATTAGAGGAGAAGACAGCCTGTATATGACAGCTACGAATCAGATTCTGAGCTGGATATGCAGGATTTACAAGAACAAACTGCAGAGCCTTATCCTCTGTTCGCTAAATGAAAATATTACGAGGAAATCGGCCATCCTAGACCTGCAGAAGACACTGAGCAGCATGAGGAAGAGAAGAGATTTCCCAAGGTTCCCGTTTATGATGATTATGAATTCGATCCTTGGGAAAGCTATGGAGAAGAAGAGGAGCATCAGAAGGGGCATGTTGTCTCTTGTCCAGATCCTGTCCTCAAGAAACCATCGCCTGAGACCAGTCATCCTGTGTCGACCATTCACCCACCTGTGCCTACAAGAGATATTCAACCATGTGTGAGAAGCTATGTAGCAGAGAAGGATGCCTGTAAAAAATTTTCTGGAGTTTGCCGCTTGTCCTATGAGCCCATGAAGGAATGCATAGAGTTGTATTTCCTTCATGTTTTGAAACCGCCCAGCTTTATCTTGGCCTCATCATTAGGAGGAAAGTTGATGAATGTAACCGTCCTTCTATCACGATTGTGTTCTCTGTTATCAATCACGGACAGAGTGAAGGAGATTCCAGTTAGGAACTTACTTGAATGGATATGATGGAAATTTTCTTTCACCTAGCACTATGTAAAAAATTATTAGTTTAGGACTGTACATAAATAAGCTCCTTGGAGCATGTGTGTTTATTTTTGTTTTTACTTGTCGAATTTATATTCTTCAACATGGTTTTTTTGAGCTTGACTCCATAGCTCAACAAAAGATGTCTGGAGTTGCAAAAGGATATCTTAGAGCCTTGCGGGGAGGACTCTATCACCCATGGAGCTTAATTTTATCACATATTTTTGCAAGGGGATTGTTTTCCTTTGAAGTTGGTCATTGGGTGACCAAATGCGAAAGAAGTGGGCTTTAAAAACCCACAAATGTTTTTCATCCAAAGTCAGGGCGCGATTGTGCAAAGGTGAGTACATACCTGGTCGAAAAAAATCCATCAAGCACAGGCTTAGTCTCGGTCGTTGGATCCATCAGACAAATCAGATCGATGGTTTGCGGGTATTCGAGATCCAAGATTTTCTCAAAGTTTAGTGCCAGGGCAAAGGCCCGAGATCAAGGAACAAACAAAGTTTTAATTGTGGCGCTAGATTAGCATTTCATGGTTTCGTGATATGGAGCATTCAAGGAGTAGAGTCATCAGAACTCGCGAAATGCGAAAATGAGAAAAGATTGCGTACATTGATCAAAGGAGAGATCTAGACCATTAGATCATCCTTTCATGATTTCACGAGTCGGGAAAGTAGGAGGGTGAGTCTTGAAGACTCGCGACACACGAAGTCCCGAAATGATCTTGGCCGTCCATTTTAGAAGGGTACGTGGCATAGGATCAGAACCGTGGAGGAAATATTTTCGGGAAAGATGAGGTGAGAAGTGTCGATGGCCCTAAGTCCCAAAACACCAATACGATCTGAGATATCCTTTTCAGAGGGATGGGTTTCATCCTATCCGGCGATCGTGCTATCGTGACTTGGAGATTTTAGCATGGAGCACGACGTGAACTCACGAAACACAAAATCGTGATGCACCTGAGAGTAAGGCCCACAATCACAGCCCAGGGTCATATAAAAAGTGGGGACAAAAGAAGAATAAGTGCCCATCCAAGCAGTGGGAGGGAAAAGTGTTCGAAGAAATGATCGCAGCTATCGGTTTTATAGTAAACCCGGTCGTGGATCCCGATGGGTCGTTTCACGATTTTGAGCATCGGAGTATTGGAGATCAAGGGGATTAGAAACTCCTGAAATGAGAAATCCCAAGATTTCATGTGGATAAGAACGAGGTCACAACCCATGGTCATGTGGGGCAAGGGAATGGAGCCACACAAAATATTGAAGCGCCCGAGTTGGTCACAGAGAAGGATCGACGTGGCCTCGAGACACCATAATTTCCCCAAAGGAATTATGAACAGTCATGGGTTTCAGGCCTCGTCCTGATCCCAATGAAAGTAGTTAATGAAAATGGAGAAGGTGGTTGAAACCTTGTTTCACCACGTAAATGGAAATCATGGAAAATATGGCCGTGGAGGGTAGACTGTTAGATGAAAGTTCCCTGTCATGGATTTTCTTGTGAAGCCCATACCGATATGATCTTACGTCTGACAAAATAATGCAAGTGCAGCCTGACAAAAGACGATTCAGACGCAAAGCCTTAAATTCCATGACCAGAGTGCGCCTCTAAAGGGAGCAAGTTTCTTTGAGTATAAATACTCAGTTTTAATATTTTGTGAGGGTCGATGGTTGAGCTAAGATCCTGATTGTAAAGTTTTAGCAAAGCATCTGGTTCTATGGTTATGATATGTACTTGAGACTTATTGTTTAATGAAATTCAGTTTCATTTAATCTTTGTGTAACTTCTGCGTTGAAACACTCGGGCATAGAAGATCCAGTCGAGGGTAGTTTTGTTTTTGTGATGGAGGTTTGATCACGATGACATTACAATCAGTTTTAACTAGTTTCTTATGTTCTCTTTTCCCCCTGATGCTGAGAGCTCGGGCATGGATGATCCAGTCGGGTTGCTGTGACTGTATTGTAATGTATGTTTGATTGCAATACTGTTATGTCGGTTTTAGTTTCTTGAAGTTTTGAATTCAAGAGGATCTTGTATTTGAAGCTTTTCCTCCTTAGGTTGTTGGAAGACCGGATGTCCATAGTAGACCATTTCATTCTCCTTAAGTTCTTCCCCCTACTCACCACTATACTGGAAATTACTGGCTAAAGTTAGATCAAGACCTCACTTGCCTACGCGTGCCAACCCAGTTTTCTCAGTTAGAACGATACCATCCCGAGTCTGCGTCCATTAGACCACCTTTAAAATATTCATTGTGACATAAAACTGATGGATATCAGACTTACCTCTACAACAATCTAGAGGTGACTTCTGGTGCTAACAACGACTACGCTCATTCGTAAGAAGATGATTATAGTGAGGCTCTGAAGGCCTTTTTATGATAAACATGAATGCGAAAACCCTAGATATCCAAAAACCTAACCCTAGGAGATGAAACATCAAAAGTCATGTGGGCCCCATTTGGGTAAGTTAGTACATTAACTTCCTGGGGTCGTAACTTTTGCATACGATCTTCGTTTTATGTGCATGATATAAAAGGTGATATTTTCCCTGTCGGAAAAATTTTGAACAGAGAAATAACCTTCTAATAGATTTAACCATTTTTATAGGGTATCTGCATCTATCTAACCTTAAAATATGGGAATATCAAAATTAACTTGTACCTTGAAGGGAGAGGTTCCTCCAAAATGGATGTTTGATGAAGATGTGTCTATTTCTATCGGAATGCATTGAAGAATATGTGCAAAATTCTCCATCATTTCATCCCTCTGTCGCGCGAGAGCTTGCTCAAACAACATGTTAATAGAATATTTTGCTCCACCGTCTTTCTTTTCTGCCACCATCGAGGATTTCTTGGGTGTGCGAGAGTGATTGTCCTTGAGAGAGACAAAATCGAGACCCAACTGGCTATACTCGGACCTTGTCGGGGACATGCGTTGAAAAACAATCAAGAGCAGCCTGCTTTGATACCACTGATCTAGATTTATTTTCAGAACAAAATAAAAGAAAATAATATAGAATGAAATACTCATGAAATTTACCAGAAATAGAGAAATACAACAATACTTGATTTCTATTAATGAAATAATTTTAAAGAGACTGTAAAAATACAAAGTGCAAGACTCACTAGAATGGTGGTAGCTTCATCTCTGAGAAGAGATGTGATAGCTATGCTTATTTGTAAGAAGATGATTGTAATGAGGCTCTGAATTCCTTTTATGATAAACATGAATGCAAAAACCCTAGATATCCAAAACCTAACCCTAGGAGATGAAATGTCAAAAGTCATGTGGGCCCCGTTTGGGTAAGTTAGTACATGAACTTCCCGGGGTCGTAACTTTTGCATACGATATCTGTTTTAGGTGCATGATAGAAAAGGTGATCTTTTCCCTGTCAGAAAATTTTTGAACAGAGAAATAACCTTCTAATAGATTTAACCATTTTTATAGGGAATCCACATCTATCTGACCTTCAAATATGGGAATATCAAAATTAACTTGTACCTTGAAGGGAGAGGTTCCTCCAAAATGGACGTTTGATGAAGATGTTTCTGTTGTTATCAGCATGCATTGAAGAATGTGTGAAAAATTCTCCATCATTTCATCCCTTTGTCGCACGAGAGCTTTCTCAAGCAACATGTTAATATAATATTTTTCTCCACCATCTTTCTTTTCTGCTGCCATCGAGGGTTTCTTGGGCGTGCGAGAGTGATTTTCCTAAAGAGAGACAAACTCGAGACCCAACCGGCTATACTCGGACCTCGTCAGGGACATGCGTTGAAAAACGATCAAGAGCAGCCTGCTCTGATACCACTGATCCATATTTATTTTCGGAACAAAATAAAATAAAAGAATATACAATGAAATACTCATGAAATTTACCATAAATAGAGAAATACAACAATACTTGATTTCTATTAATGAAAGAATTGTAAAGAGACTGTAAAAATACAAAGTGCAAGAGTCACTAGAATGGTGGTAGCTTTATCTCTGAGAAGAGATGTGACGACTATGCTCATTTGCAAGAAGATGATTATAATGAGGATCTGAAGGCCTTTTTATGATAAACATGAATGTGAAAACCTTAGATATCCAAAAACCTAACCCTAGGAGATGAAACGTCAAAAGTCATGTGGGCCCCGTTTGGGTAAGTTAGTACATTAACTTCCCAGGGTTGTAACTTTTGCATACGATATTTGTTTTAAGTGCATGATAGAAAAGGTGATCGTTTCCTTGTCAGAAAAATTTTGAACAGAGAAATAACCTTCTAATAGATTTAACCATTTTTATAGGGCATCCACATCTATCTGACCTTCAAATATGGGAATATGAAAATTAACTTGTACCTTGAAGGGAGAGGTTCCTCCAAAATAGATGTTTGATGAAGATGTGTTTGTTGCTATCGACATGCATTGAAGAATGTGTGAAAAATTCTCCATCATTTCATCCCTCTGTCGCGCGAGAGCTTGCTCAAGCAACATGTTAATAGAATATTTTTCTCCACCGTCTTTCTTTTTTGCCGCCATTGAGGGTTTCTTGGGAGTGCAGGAGTGTTTGTCCTCAAGAGAGACAAACTCGAGATCCAACTGGCTATACTTGGACCTCATCGGGGACATGTGTTGAAAAATGATCAAGAGCAACCTGCTCTGATACCACTGATACATGTTTATTTTCAGATCAAAATAAAAGCAAAGAATATACAATGAAATACTCATGAAATTTACCAAAAATAGAGAAATACAACGATACTTGATTTCTATTAATGAAAGAATTGTAAAGAGACTGTAAAAATACAAAGTGCAAGGCTCACTAGAATGGTTGTAGCTTTATCTCTGAGAAGAGATGTGATGGCTTTCGCAAGAAGATGATTATAATGAGGCTTGGAAGGCCTTTTTATGATAATCATGAATGCAAAACCCCTAGATATCCAAAAACCTAACCCTAGGACATGAAATGTCAAAAGTCATGTGGGCCCCGTTTGGGTAAGTTAGTACATTAACTTCCTGGGGTCGTAACTTTTGCATACGATCTCCGTTTTAGGTGCATGATAGAAAAGGTGATCTTTTCCCTGTCGGAAAAATTTTGAACAGAGAAATAACCTTCTAATAGATTTAACCATTTTTATAGGGCATCCGCATCTATTTGACCTTCAAATATGGGAATTCAAAATTAACTTGTACCTTGAAGGGAGAGGTTCCTCCAAAATGGACGTTTGATGAAGATGTGCCTGTTGCTATCGACATACATTGAGGAATGTGTGCAAAATTCTCCATCATTTCATCCCTCTGTCACACGAGAGATTTCTCAACAACATGTTAATAGAATATTTTTCTCAATCGTCTTTCTTGTCTGCTGCCATCGAGGGTTTCTTGGGCGTGCGAGAGTGATTGTCCTCAAGAGAGACACACTCGAGACCCAACTGGCTATACTCGAACCTCGTCTGGGACATGCGTTGAAAAACGATCAAGAGTAGCCTGCTCTGATACCATTGATACAGATTTATTTTCGGATCAAAATAAAAGCAAATAATATACAGTGAAATACTCATGAAATTTACCAGAAATGGAGAAATAAAACAATACTTGATTTCTATTAATGAAAGAATTGTAAAGAGACTGTAAAAATACAAAGTGCAAGAATCACTAGAATGGTGGTAGCTTTATCTCTGAGAAGAGATGTGACGGCTATGCTCATTCACAAGAAGATGATTATAATGAGGCTCTGAAGGCCTTTTTATGATAAACATGAATGTGAAAACCATAGATATCCAAAAACCTAACCCTAGGAGATGAAACATCAAAAGTCATGTGGGCCCTGTTTAGGTAAGTTAGTACATTAACTTCCTAGGGTCGTAACTTTTTCATACAATCTCCGTTTTAGGTGCATGATAGCCCTTTGTAAAAGTCTTTTCGAGAACTACGCATTACACTTTTAAACTCTGACTCTGTCTATAGTTTGACTGTGGTGAGCCAAAAAAAAATGTTTAGGGCCCCAAAATGGCCCTGGAAGTACAACAAGATGTGTTGACATGAAAACATACAAGATAAGCCAATTGGATTAGGTGGGAGGCCACTAGTATCCACCTGGAAGATGTGTAGGGCTTCAAATAGCCCTAGAAGTGTAGAACCCACAATTACAAAGAAGTACAAAAGAATGTGTTGTACTAAAAACTGACAAGAGGAGCTAGTTGGAATAGGTGGGTGGCCAAATAAGCCAGTTGGATTAGGTGGGAGGTCACCAATATCCACCTAGAAGATGTGTAGGGCTTCAGAAAACCCTGGAAGTGTAGAACCCACAATTACAAAGAAGTACAAAAAAACGTTTTGTACTAAAACATGACAAGAGGAGCCAGTTGCAACATGTGGGTGGCCACCAATATCCACCTGGATCACCAACCCCTTTCCCAGTATTAGATTTTTTCCTCACTTTCTTCCATCCTTCTTCCTGTTGTAGAGTATCTATTTTCTAAGATTTTTTGTTATTTGAACAATTTATGTAAAAATGGTTGTATTCATGAAAGATATTGCATTTGAACGAGAGTTTTTCATAATCGATTTTTTGAATGTAAGTCCAATCATCCAGCCTTAGTTTTATTTCTTCTAGAATTCCTTTTTCCAGATCGAACTCCACACAGATACTTGCACAAGAGTACATACTAGACTTGGGTTAGGCTCTATCAATGAATTTTCCCAATGTATCCCCAATTTTTTTTTTAAATTCACCCCCCCAACAATGAAAGGGTAAATGCAGAAGTCACACCTAGACTGGGACGACTAAGGGGCATGGATGATTTTAGGGGCTAAATNTGATACCACTGATCCATATTTATTTTCGGAACAAAATAAAATAAAAGAATATACAATGAAATACTCATGAAATTTACCATAAATAGAGAAATACAACAATACTTGATTTCTATTAATGAAAGAATTGTAAAGAGACTGTAAAAATACAAAGTGCAAGAGTCACTAGAATGGTGGTAGCTTTATCTCTGAGAAGAGATG
>JZKD02S2181887.1:31487-65056 GCA_000966675.3 Picea glauca
TCACATCTCTTCTCAGAGATAAGCCGCCACCATTCCAGCAAGCTTGTTTCCGCTGCATTTTTACAGTTTCAGCTTATTTCGTTATTTAATAGAAAACCAGTTTTACTATATCTCTATTATTTTCGTGTTAAGAACCTATTAATAATTTGTATTCATTTCGTTCTGCTCGTAAAATCCGGATCAAAATATCTTTTCATTTCTAAAAAACTGATTGACTTAAAACCTCCCAAGATAGTCCAAAACCTGGCGAAACGGGTGATCTAGACTTGATTCTATAGCCAGAAGGCTTGATAGATGTTTTATTGCAGAAAATATTTTGACAGCTGGCATGTTCAGGTCGTGGGTGGAATACTTGTTCATATCATATCACACCCCTATGCTTATTCAATTGGAGCAGGCACTAGTGTACAAGGCCTTCCTTTTTAAATTCAACGCAGACTGGCTAAATCAGTCGGATTATGTGAAGTTGGTTCATACAATCTGGAATGACCCGCAATTCATGGAGGAAGGAAAAAGTAGGTTAGATTATTGAAAAAGATAAAATAATTAAAACTTCAAACGAAAAGATGGATCAAAGACTTCAAGAAGTCCGAGATCTTATTATTAGAAAAGTTGGAAATAGATATAGAACAACTTTTAAACATTAATGCGGAGACTCCTTTAACTGTGGAGGAAGAGAAAAGGATGGGTGTGCTAGAAACAAATAGGAATTTCATTCTCCGTAGGACTGAGGATATCTAGCATCTAAGAAGTAGAATGACTTGGATCCAGAGCGGGGACTCAAATTCTAAATTTTTTCATAAGGTTGCTAGTTCCAATAGAAACAGGGAACATGTTTGGGTTATTCAAAGTGACAGTGGAGGAACTCTAATTGACCAGAAGGTGATCAAGGAGGAGGCAGTAAATCATTTTAAACATTTTTATAAATCAAGAGAGAGAAACAACATAAATGAAGTGGTCAGGGTTTCCAGCCTGTACCCCAAAATGGTAAATGATGAGGAAGCATAATTACTTTATCATCTGGTTTCCTTGAAAGAATTAAAATTAGTGCTCGAAAATTGCAAAAAAGAAAGAAGTTCGGGCCCTGATGGATGGACCTCATAATTATTTCTTTTCTTTTTTGATCTTGTGGGGAACGATCTCTTGGAAATGGTGGAGAACTCAAGGAAAAAAGGTCATCTTAGTGGTGGAATAAATGCAACCTTTCTGGCTCTCATCCTGAAAGAAAACAAACCTGCCTCCTTTGATGATTACCGTTCCATATCACTATGTAATCTAATTTATAAGGTTATATCCAAAATCATGGCAACTAGGATTAAACCCTTTCTGGCGAAGTGTCTCTCCTCAGAGCAGCTGGGATTTCTGAAAGGTAGGATAATTCAAGACGCTATCGGGACTTCCCATGAAAGCCTCCATAGTATAAAAAATAAGAACCATAAATCTCTGGTACTGAAGCTCGACCTGAAAAAATCCTACGATAACGTGGATTGGGAGTACCTAAGGTTATTTCTTCTTACTGTTGGTTTCAGAGTCAAGCTTATAGATTGGATAATGAATTGTGTAACAAGTGCAAGCTTCACAGTCTTGATAAATGGGGAGGCGACAGATTTTTTCAAATTTTGGCGGGGACTTCGTCAGGGCTGCCCTTTATCCCCGTATTTGTTCATTTTGATTATGGAGGGGATGAGACTTATGCTATCAAACAATAGTACTGACCACATTATCTTAGGTATTAAAATAACAAATCTTTTAACAATGGTCCATCTAATTTTTGTTGACGGCATTCTTATTTTGTCTAAGGCTGATCCGAGGGAATGGAAAGTGATAATGGACCTTCTCACTCTATACTATAGCGTTTCGGGTCTATGTATAAACACTCAAAAAACTACAGTTCATTATTGGGGACTCAAGGAAGAAGAGACGGTGTCTTTCAAGGATATTTTTCCCTATACCTTTTCAGATTTGAATAATGGATTCAAGTACCTTGGGTACTACCTCAAACTAGGTCCTTCTAAATCGGCCGATTGGAACTGGTTGGTGGCGAAATTAAAAAATAATATTAGTCAGTGGTGTAACAAGTGGATTTCGCTTGGTGGTAGACTCATTTTGGTCAAAGCAGTGTTGGAAAGCCTTGCAATGTTCTGGATGTCTTTGGAGGTGGTTCCCAAATCGATTTTAAATAAAATTCATAGTTTAACTTATGCCTTCCTGTGGAGTGGACATAAGGAAAAGTTTCATTTCCATCTCTGTAGATGGTACATCCTGGCTCGACCAAAATTCTATGGAGGATAGGGCTAAAAAACCTCCCTTTGTTCAACTCAACACTCATAGAAAACACTTATTGGAGGGCGTTAAATCATGGAAGCATATGGAATAAACTTCTGATAGGAAAATACCTAGGGAGCTCATCGATCTCTACTTGGCTACGTAATCCCTCCCACAAGAACTAGAAGGCGTTTAGTTTCTGGAACGATTGGTTAAAAAATCTGTTCATTATCATGCATTGGATCTGCTGGCTTCCTGGGGAAGGAAAATCTATTGTCTTAGGAAGGGATATGATTAGTGGTCTGGAGAGCCTATCCATCCTCTTTGATCCCCTGTGAGTGCACCTATCAAGAATTCAATTTACCTCTCTTTCCCATGCGAGAGTCACAAATATTGTATCAGTTTTCCTAGACCGGTGGCACATTAGTGAATCATTGAGGCTAGTCGGTCAAAGTGCAAACGAATGGAATACCTTCACAACAACATTAATATTCATTGGCATCTCTCTTCAAAAATCGACCAACGCTTTGGTCTGGGCTGGTGGAGACTCGACCGGCCAAGTAACTGCAAAGAATATATATATAGCGCTATTAAAGTCTTTCGATTTTCAGATAGACAGTTCGTGGTTTAAATTCCTTTGGAAATGGCCGATACAACTCAAACTAAAAATATTTTTTTGGCTGGTAGAAAAGAACAAAGTTATTACCTGGGATTCTATGCAGAGGAAAGGATGGCATGGTCCGGGGGTTTGCAAGCTCTGAAACAACATCTCAGAAAACATAGACCATCTTCTGATACATTGTTCCTTCACGAAGTTTGTGTGGCATCATTTGTATGTTCTCTATAAATTTAATTTCCAGTGGATAGGTAACTCGGTTTTCGAGTGTTTTAAGAATTTGATAAAAGACGATTCGGCTCCAACAAGCCTGGCAACAATCACTTGCTGGCATATCTGGATCGAGAGGAATAAGGTCCTATTTGAGGAGAGCTCCCCTTCCCACCGATAAGTGGTGCATAGAATTTCAAGTACTTTCACTTGGAAGCCAAAAATCCCAAAGATTCTACCAAATAGAGTATGCGATATTAATCTGGAAGACGACTACACTCTAGCTTGCTTCGATGGAGCTTCACTAGCAAATGGTAAATGTTGCGGAGCAGGGGGTATTTTCAAGACGCATACATTGATAATTACAAAATGGTTTCTAAATTGCGGAGATGGAACCAACACTAAGGCAAAGCTCTTGGGTTTGTGGGCGACGCTCCTTTTGGCTACACTTTGGTCGTTAGATAAAATAAAAATCTTGGGGGATTTGAAAGTGATCATCGTTTGGATAAAGAAACATGGCCAACTCAACTCAGTGAATATTGAATGTTGGAAATTAAAAACTTTGGATCTAGCAAGTAATTTCAGAGATATCAGCTTCCAACATATCTACAGGGAGCATAATAAGGAGGCTAATCTTCTGTCAAAAAGGGCTCAAAAAGAAATGAAAGGTAGACTATCAGTTTTCCATTGGGAAAATGGAGAATAAAGCTCTCAGTCCTTTCTTAACATCTTTGAAGACTAAACTTAGAAGAAGTTGAGCAGTGTCTTTGTTATAAAGAGGTGTTTAGAGTTAGGACTGCTCTTCCCCTTCTCAGCAGCTCATTTCGAGGTTAATGTGACTTGAAAAGTTTTTGGATTTCAGCATAGTGCTTCTCTTGTTTTTGGGGATGTTTTGGCCGTAAAGAAAGTTGTGGACCTGCATTGTAAATGAAATTATTCTAATATAATTTTGAGATATTTTTCCTTTGAAAAACAAAAAAGTTCTCTCTATTAAAAAAAACAAGTCAAATTTAAATATCACTTAGTAAAAAGGATTAAAAACATTAACATAATTATCAAATTTAAGTATTACTTAAGTGTGAAGGTTACAAAAAAAAATATTCATACTATCACAAAGTAAAAAGACTAAAACCATTAATCTAATTATCAAATTTAAATATTATTTGGATTAAGTGTGAAAGTTTTGATAAAAAAATATTTATACAATTTTTAAATTAATATGACTTGTATATTATTTAAACACTATGTAAAAGTTGAATTCTCTAGGTAAAAGATATAGGGAAATCATAATGATCTTAGTACTTTCATCTTTCATTTACATGAATATTTGTTTTTAAACTACACATAGAAGTTACTTGAAAATTTTAACTTTTCAATAAAGTCTTATTATCGATTTCTTAAACTACACATGACAAAGGTTTAGGATAATGGATTTCTTAAATTTAAGTATCAATTTTTTTGACTACATGTAAAAGTTGATATCACATTTATAGCTATCAAATTTCAATATAATTTAAAAGTTTAACTCCTAATTTTTGTGGGGACTATAAGTGAAAGTTAATATTTCAATATCAACTTTCACTCATTTGAAGTTTAGTTCTTTTTTTTTACAGGTTGGACGAGCATCCTTCATGTGTATAGCTAAAGAGAGTAAGGTGACCAAATGAATATATTGTTCATCGTTCACCCACTTGAATATCTTGATTATTTTTGTTAAGATAATGTTAAAAAACTCCAATGACAAGTCATGGACAATGTTTCTGGTTTTAGGATCAAGGGCAGGAGGATGAAATTCAAAATTTCCAGGTATGGTGGATTTCTGCACCTAGAGCCGACGCCAGGACCAAGATCCGACATTTTTATCCCTCTCATTTCCTTAACTATTTTTGTCTAAGGAGATTATGCATTGATTACTGGAGTGTCTAGTTTAGATTTTTTCCCCCCAAACTTACGTTACAATAGAGTTTTTCTAAGGTAGCCTCTTTATATTACCTAATTTCCTCGACTTTATCCCATGTAGCGACATTAATGGTACTATTAATGGACCCTGAAACTATTGCAGCTACTCCCCGCTAACTTTCTCGGTTACTGAGCATTTACTGACTTCTCTGGCATAAAACTCTCAGTGGAGCCCAGGTGGCTTGTTCCTATGGCCAAGTCTAGTCAGGATGACTTAACCGACAACATCAATGCACTTATGGGTGCAATAGACGAGGTTATTTGGCAGAGAGTTGGCCTCTTTGCCACTGCCGACTCCTTGGGGGATGGTACGAAAACCTTAAATTCTCCCTCTAGTGACTTGAAAACTTACCTTTTTACTCCAAATAATGTTAAGTTTGGCCATCCGTCCACTAAATCCGGTATTCTTCCTGGAATTTCTGATTATTCTCGATGTGATGAGAAGGTTTCGAATATGAGCATCTCATCTAATGTTCTAAGAGAGATTGTTCCTCCCTGCACACAAAAAAGGGTGTGGAAGCCTTTGGGTCCTTCTGGGTGTAGACGAAAGTAGTGGAAGTCAAACAAAGTCTTTAGGAAGTTGGTACTGGGGTCAGATGTGGGGCTCAAAGAGACAGTTAGGATGGTGTTGTGTGGGTTAGTTGGCAGGGTTTCTTACAGGTATTTGTGCAAGGTCTCGATACAGTCTTGGGTCGAACAACACTAGGTGCCCCTGATAGGTTACGCTCCAGAGATTTTGTACCTAACCAAAGGATGGTTAGGTTTCATCTGCAAAGCACCTGAAGACCTCTCTATCCTTTTGAAAATCCGGTGGGTTTTGGGAGGCAATAGCCTCATGATGAAATGGTGGAGGGTAGCATTTGACCCTGCTACAAAGTACTTCAAGTAGTGCCATCTGTGGGTGCCATTACCAACATTACCCATCCACCTCTGGAACGAGGGTGCATTAATGGTGATTGGGAACACACTCAACACTTTCATCTCGATGGATAGACAAAACCTTACGACCCCTGTTATAAAAGTTGCGAGGATATTGGTCGAAATGGACATCCACTGTGGACTTCCAGAGGTTTTAGAGATTGATTGGAGAGGCCGTAAGATTTTACAGAGGCTTGACTACCTCGACATACCTTTCAGGTGTAGCCTCTGCCATATCACGGGACACCTCTAAAAGGATTGTAAAGGATGGGTTGCATAAGATGACTTAGAGGACACGAGGGTTCACAAAGATTTATATAGCTCTTTCCCTGATGAAGATTCAAGCAGTTTCAGGGCCTTTCACTTTTCGATGGAGGTCATCAGTCCACCGACACAAGTGGATAGTATCTCGGGTGAGTTAAAACTCATAATTCCTGCTCTTTTTTCTAATTTAACATTTTGGGAAAAGGAGGCTTTGGATGATTCTTGTTGGTTAAAACATAATAAAACTAATAGTGAGGTGTCTATTGTGTCGGATTTGGAGCCTACTTGACCCACAGTAGGGGGGTATGTTCAACAAGTGGATAAGGATTCCACTTCGGTAGTACAATTGGGTGTTTATCCTATTGTAACTTTAGGGAGTCCCGCTCAAACCATTGTCAATGAAAATGTATCAGACCATTCATTAGACCTAGATGATCACAGTTAACTGAATCCACCTAGCCATTGACCTTTCACCTACCCGAGGACCCTGCTTCTCTTCCTAGTTTTCGTGAATCGGAGGAAGATGAATCCTCTCTTAACGAGGTACTAGATTCCTTGATACCTTACATTTGTGACTCCACCTCTTATGTTCCTTTACCGATTTACATGGGGAACTCTGTGTATGAAAAATTGTTACGAGGTGGGGATGCCATTACCTCTCGTCAAGGTGGTGATGGGACTATAAAAGAATTTTCCTGGTCTAGAGGTTTGGGCATCGAATACTCACCTATAAAAAATAGAAGTGCGAGGAAGAAATCATCAGCTTCGACCTCCCTACAACCAGATGTTGTTCCTCCTTCCACTGATAGTGGGGCACTTAGAGCGATGAAATCCCTTGCAAGGGAAAAATAATGAATTTTCTCTCCTTAAATCTTAGAGGGATCGGGGGCTCCCTAAAAATTGCCTATGTCCAATGACTATTGGATAGAACTTGCCCAGATATTCTCTTCCTATAGGAAACCTTGGTACATGAAAAAAAAACAAGAACATTCATGAATGGCTAGCGTCCTTCCTGGGTCTCCTGTGTTGTTAACTCGATTGGTACCTCGGGAGGTCTTTTGGTTACTTGGGATCCAAACAAGCTCGATTTGGTACCTTACCTTTTGTGTGGTGGAATTTTATTGACAGGGATGTGCATTGCTAGAAAAAGGGATATCACTCTACTTAACATCTATGGCCCATGTGTGGAGAGGAAAAAGTTTTGGAACTCTATGGTTGATAATGGTCTTCTTTCACACAAAAATATGATTATTGCTGGAGATTTGAATTTTACGGTCTCTATGGGTGAAGTATGGGAAGGATCTGCTCAAGATGGAGCATTGGTGGCTTATTTCAAAACACTATTTCAATCCAAACAATTAATTGATATCCAACCAGATAAATTATTCCCAACCTAGAGGAATGGGCGAGCTAGAACTAGCTCTATTGCTAAGCATCTGGATAGATTTTATGTTTCTGAATAGCTATTAACTGGTGTAGGTTTATACCGTTCCTGGGTGGAATACCCTTTGTCGAGCTAATTATATTACTACAAATAGCCTCCATAAATGCAACCCAGGGAGGTAAACTTTGAGGCACAAACACTGTATGTTCAGGACTAGAGCCTATCCTAATCCAATTTACTCTAATCTAATCTATTATAATTTAAGCTTCTCTAATCTAAAAATCATTCAAACAACTTTGATGCAAAGATTTCAAATTCATTAATTCTATTCAATATTCAAAATTCTAATACTAACTAAATATCTAAATTCTATGAAGCATACAAATCTAAGTTCTATACTAATTACAGAAACAAAATACTTCTAAAAACTATCTTCAAAAGTAATCTTGATTTAAAGAATCTACCTAATTGAAAACTTATCTATTTTAATGTGACTCAGAAACTAAACCAAGTAACAAAAAACTATATAACATTACAGAAAAGAGAGTAAGATTTTCTAATTTTAAAAAGAAAATACAACTAAGTCTATTCCATTTAGAAACTTAAATTTTCAGAAGCAATATACGACTTTGAACTAGAATTGAAAGCTACAACAAATCTAATTGAACTTATAAAACTAAGAAAAAAAATCCTTTTAAATCGATCTATCCAAACATCCGAGCTTGTTTCTAAACTGGAAAACACTATGCATATTACTTCAACAACAATCAAACAAATAGAAATAGATTCTAACATGTACAAATCTGATTTCTACAACTACTAAACTTTAAGGACAATTCTTACTTTTAATGAAAACATGAAGCAACAATTAACATAACTATTCTATATAAAAGCTAAAATTACAAAAGAAGGGCTTATGGTTTCTTGGTGGATCCTTGCCAAGATAGCCACAAGTCCCTAAGTGACTTGAACACTAAATTCTAAGCTACGGATATGTAAAAGAGAACATTAACAATAGAAAATAAATCAGATTACAGTCTAAAGAAACATATGTATCATTACTTAAAATACTAAAAAAAACATTGTATGAGTCGATCTCTGTCAAATTCAGAAAACCAGCACTTGAGCAACGCAATTCTTCTATATGATATTCATTGTTTATTACATTTCATTCCATTGTTTTTATAGCTCAGGAGCTAGATAACTAATCCCGATTTCCTAGGGACAGAGACTATCTTCTATTGAATACACAACCGTTTATAGAAGGTAAATGATTCCTTCAATTAATGAGTAACTTCTCATGCCCGAAAGATGTTCTTAAACTCGTTATCTAATAACAAATCTTCATCTCTATGGCACATAGTGCCGAGAGATGAAGATCTCATTGATTATACGTGAGTCATCAATGAGAGTTGAGCTGGAATATTCGGTTTTGCTTGAGCAAGCTGGCAGCGCCTGGAGTTATAGAGAACCTTCATACTAAAGTAAGCTGTGAAATCTAAGATAATAAGTCACGAATCCTTTAAGAATCATATTTGATCATTAAATAACAGGAAATTAAAGAATTTTGATCAATAACCATACCTTACTATACTTGCTGGATATTTGATTATATGTGTGAAAATATAGACGAGTTTATGAGGTCAAAGATCAAATGAAGAGGTGAAAGAGTGGATATGGAGGTTGCAAAAAGTGTCAATTTGGCGAGCCAACATCTCCCCTATGCCTATGTATTTGCATGTCCTCATGCAAACATGCCCTTTGAAAAGCTTCAAAATTTCAAAACTGTGTTGCATCCCTTCTCCAAACAAAACTTAAGATGTATTAACAATGATGTGCAACTTCCTTTTAGCCTATTCTCTGCTCTCCTTAAGCTTTTCTTTAACAAACCGACATGATCAAGGTGTTTCAGAGCCTCTGTTTTCCAATTTCTGCCCACCTTTGTAAGACGTTTGTTTTCAGAATTTCTCTTCTTACATTTGGTACTCACCTTCTCATACTTCTCTGCAAGATGAAGACCACATGACCTTAGTTCATCAACTCTCTCCATGACAAGGTAAACCAGTGGCACGAGCAATTGTTTTCTCAGACACCGTCATAAGGAAATTGCCAATGTGTGCTACCTTTCCATCGAATCCCTGAGCGAAATACATGGTGATTTCATCTTCATACCCCTTAAATTTATGAAAGAATTGATACCAGGTGCCTTCAAATTTCTCTTTGCATGCGTTGAACTCAGGAAAGTTTTCTAGCACAGAGATAGATATTGGTTCATGACGCTCAACTCCCTTCCTCCCCATCTGTTCTGAGAATGTAATTTCGATAGGAAACAGAGGATGAAACAAAAGCTAGGAAAATGATGAAGGTTATCAAATAGGCATGTGAACAAGTCTCAACAAAGTTCTTCGAAGCTTCTAATTCTTTGAATCTAGTAGTAATTTGATAATCCTGACTCGTACTTCACTATCATTCAAATGCATGGCGTGTAAGAGGTTTTATGACAATATTGAACTGTCAGTATAATGATGAACTTGTTGTGTATGAGATCATGAAGGAATGAAGCGAGCATTGTATGGATAACAAAAATCATCATCATATATTTTTAAAGTGACAAGATTTTCATCTCGAGGCACTATGTGCCATAGAGATGAAGAACTATTTATAAGATATAAGGACAATTATAGAATGATGATGACAAACAGAGGTGGATATGGGATATATGATGACATTCGAAAGGTAGAAGGACATAGGCTTAGCAAGTATCGTAGGTATAATTCATAGTAAATATTCCTTAAATTTAATGAAATAAATAAATTCCAAGAAAGATTCATACCTTAGATCAATGTTACCCTTCAGGATCAAATTTTTCAGAAATACTTTGGACTGTTAGGCTTCTGCTGCATGTTGTAGGTACTGTCGCAGAATGAGATTTCTGTAACAAAATACAATTTCCTATTTTTTCTTTGCTCCAAAGATTGTGCTGCTACAAGACTGAGGATTTCTCTTCTGATAGGCTGTCCACTGTGTTGAATGTTACTATATTTCTTATAGAAAACAAAAGAATAGATTGTTCTTCAAAACTGCAAACTAATGAAACTGTCCATGAGTACCAGAACTGCAAATTCTTCATCCATATAATTTCTTTTGTGCAAATCTTCCTATGTGAATAGATTTTATTGATGTCGAACATAGGTAGAAGTCACTGGATTACCAACCAATAAGGAAAGTTGTTAACCAGTGTGAGATGTCCCACTTTTGATGTCAATGGGAATCAAGGCACTAGATACATTCAAACAATCATGAATAAATTTGTTGAAGTCGAATGAACTGCATAATTCTTTTGCCAAGAAACATTAATGCATTTCCTTAGAAAATGACAAGGATACCTGCCATTGAGACATGAAAGCTCCAAGGTATCTGAAAACGTCTCAAGTTTCAAACCCAGAAAATGATCTGGCTTCGATGGGTTGAAACTTGTTGGAAGGAAAACCTTAATGAATCTCCCATCATCCAGCTGAGCACAGAACAAACATGATTTTGCAGAAATGAAATAAACACCAACAAACTTTATTACATAGTCTAGCTAGCCAATCACTTGGTTTTCTAACTAAACCCCTACTAAACTGTGCCAGATAAACTAGTTTTCACAATAGAGATTATTTTTTCTTTACTTTTATTCCTATATTTTATTTCCTATGCTACCCTATTCTACTAGAAATAAGAAGATCCTTTCAAGTGTATGCATACTTCCAGTGCAACCACCTACGAATCAAGATTTCTAAATCATGATTGTTCACACAGTGTTTATGAACAAATGTCTAGATATAAAGAACCAACTCCTCATATGATCTTGATTTAAAATATTGTTGAAAAGTAAAAGGCTGGAGTTGATAAACTGTGTTAGTCCATACTTTAATAGATCCTTGATTTGCTAGGATTTTTAAGCCAAGCTGATATTCTTCCTCTGGTCCCAAGCAAGCAAGAAATTCTGCAATTTCAGGTTCTAGTTGTTCTTCTTCCTCAACTCCTTCCCATAATTCTTGAGCTCCTTCATCAAATGAGGAAGCATAGATGAGTAGGTCTAGGTCTTCAGGTTGAGGATACTTATTGATTTGCTTCTCACTTTGAAAGATGGATTCATCTTCAGATATGGATTTGATGTTGTGACAAGGATTAAGAAAACTCCTTGTAGTAATAAGCCCTTCTCTGCTCAACAAGTTTTTGAAAATATATAAACTTGTTCTGGTTCAGCTGTCCTGCTCCACAGGTGGATTAGTAACAAGGTTCTTACAACACATAAATGTTTTGAAACTTTGAATTTTAAAGCTAATTTAACTTATTTGAGAAATTCATTTTTTTTAAATAAAAATGTAAATAACTCTAAAATAAAGAAACTAGATTAAAATTAAGTGTTGTGGGTGCTACTGACCTAGTATTCAAACAATGATATTGATGAAATCAAAGCTAATCAGTGAAATCATTAAACTAACACATTTCTATTTGAAAGAAATTCTACATTTGCTAAAGAAAAAGCACTCTTGCATTTATTGAAAAGAAAACTTACTTTAAAAATACCTGCTAAAATTGAACTACTTGGCCAAGCTTTGGAGGAACCTACTATAGTAGATGCGTAGGTTCTTACCTCCCGTCTTACAGCTCCTCCTCCTCTTCGTCTTCTAACAAATGTAAAATCTAATCTCCAGTCCTTTTTAGTGCCTCCCTGACAACGACGCCAAAATGTCGAGCTAATTATATTACTACAAATAGCCTCCATAAATTGTCAACCCAGGGAGGTAAACTTTGAGGCACAAAAACTGTATGTGCAGGACTAGAGCCTATCCTAATCTAATTTACTCTAATCTAATCTCTTATAATTTAAGCTTATCTAATCTAAAAATCATTCAAACTACTTTGATGCAAAGATTTCAAATTCATTAATTCTATTCAATATTCAAAATTCTAATACTAACTAAATATCTAAATTCTATAAAGCATGCAAATCTAAGTTCTATACTAATTACAGAAACGAAATACTTCTAAAAACTATCTTCAAAAGTAATCTTGATTTAAAGCATCTACCTAAATGAAAACTTATCTATTTTAATGTGTCTTAGAAACTAAACCAAGTAACATAAAACTATATAACATTACAAAAAATAGAGTAAGATTTTCTAATTTTAAAAAGAAAATACAACTAAGTCTATTCCATTTAGAAACTTAAATTTTCAGAAGCAATATACGACTTTGAACTAGAATTGAAAGCTACAACAAATCGAATTGAACTTATAAAACTAAGAAAAATAATCCTTTTAAATCGATCTATCCAAACATCCGAGCTTGTTTCTAAACTGGAAAACACTGTGCATATTACTTCAACAACAATCAAACAACAAGAAATATATTATAACATGTACAAATTTGATTTCTACAGCTACTAAACTTTAAGGACAATTCTTACTTTTAATGAAAACATGAAGCAACAATTAACATAACTATTCTATATAAAAGCTAAAATTACAAAGGAAGGGCTTATGGTTTTCTTGGTGGATCCTTGCCAAGATAGCCACAAGTCCCTAAGTGACTTGAACACTAAATTCTAAGCTACGAATATGTAAAAGAGAACATTAACAATAGAAAATAAATCAGATTACAGTCTAAAGAAACATATGTATCATTACTTAAAATACTAAAAACAACATTGTATGAGTCGATCTCTATCAAATTCAGAAAACCAACACTTGAGCAGCGCAATTCTTCTATATGATATTCATTGTTTATTACATTTCGTTCCATTGTTTTTATAGCTCAGGAGCTAGATAACTAATCTCGATTTCCTAGGGACAGAGCCTATCTTCTATTGAATACACAACCGTTTATAGAAGGTAAATGATTCCTTCAATTAATGAGTGACTTCTCATGCCCGAAAGATGTTCTTAAACTCATTATCTAATAACAGATCTTCATCTCTATGGCACATAGTGCCGAGAGATGAATATCTCATTGATTATACGCGAGTCATCAACGAGAGTTGAGCTGGAATATTCAGTTTTGCTTGAGCAAGCTGGCAGTGCCTGGAGTTATAGAGAACCTTCATACTAAAGTAAGCTGCAAAATCTAAGATAATAAGTCACGAATCCTTTAAGAATCATATTTAATCATTAAATAAAAGGAAATTAAAGAATTTTGATCAATGACCATACCTTACTATACTTGTTGGATATTTGGTTATATGTGTGAAAATATAGATGAGTTTATGAGGTCAAAGATCAAATGAAGAGGTGAAAGAGAGGATATGGAGGTTGCAAAAAGTGTCAATTTGGCAAGCCAACACCCTTTTGTTTCAAATCATGCTCCATTACTACTGCAGTTGGAGATTGACCCTGTCTACAAACCATATCCTTTTAAACTAAATTCACAGTGGCTACTAGAAAAGGATTTCAACGACCTATTTCATAAGGTATGGACTGATAAAAAATACTTATCCGAAGGAGGCAGAGAACGTAAACTAATCTAGAAGCTAAAAGACTCGAAGAAACATACAAAACACTGGATAAGGGATAAAAACAACATGAACTTACTGAAGTTGGAGAAGTTGGAATCAGATATAAAAGAAAATATTTTTCTACCGGCGGAAGGCACATCTTCCCCTGATGTAGAAAGAAACCTTAATATCCTTGAACAAGAAAGAAATATTTTATTAAAAGAAAAAGAAGAATTGTGGAGGCAGCACTGCAGGGCGATTTGGATACAAATCGATGACCACAATACTAAGTTTTTTCATCAATTCGCATGTTACAGGAGAAATCACAAGCATATATGGGATATTTTAGATACCAATGGGATTTGTCACACTGGTTAGGAGGAAATAAAAGAAGAGGTAGCGAATTATTTTAGTAACTTCTTCAAGGCATATGATCTTCAAATAAATATAGAACAAGTCATAATAGAGGGACTCTTCTCTCGACTGGTAAATGAAGAAGAAGAAAACTCCCTACATTTCCTAGTCAACACAGGTGAGTTGAAAGAGGTTTTATATCTATTCAAGAAAGATAAGAGTCCAGGGCCCGATGGCTGGACAATTGAGTTTTTCACACATTTCTTTGATTTAGTGGGAACCGACCTCTTAGATATGGTCGAGGAATCGAGGAATAATGATTGATTGTAGGGGGCCTTAATTCCACATTTATAGCCCTTATCCCTAAAACAAATAAGTCTGCTACCTTTGGAGATTTCAGAGCTATCTCTGTTTGCAACCTATGTTACAAATTAATTTCAGAAATCATAGCAAATCATATCAAACCGATCCTTTCCAGATCAATTTTAGCAGAACAACTTGGCTTTCTGAAAGGAAGATAGATACAAGACGCCATTGGTACTGCACATGAATGCCTCCATAGCATTAAAAAAAAGAGAATAAAATCACTTATTCTGAAGTTGGATCTTCAAAAATCTTATGATTGTATTGACTGAGAATTGTTAAGAATGATCTTAATACAAGTGGTCCTTGGGATTCATCTTACCAACTGGATTATCAGTTGTGTTGCTACTGTAACATTTGCAGTATTAATAAATGGTGAAGCTACAAATTTCTTCAGAAGCGGTCAAGGATTACGACAGGGGTACCCTTTATCCCCTTTGTTGTTCATATTGGTATTGGAGCGTCTTATCTTAATACTAAAAGAAATCAAAGAGAAAAGAAAGATAGCGGGCATAAAGGTATCTAGAATTATAAGGATCCTCCACATTTTCTTTGTGGATGACATATTAATCGTGACCAATGCTACTTTAAGTGAATGTGTAGAAATTGATAGAATCATTAATTTTTTTTGTAAAGAATCAGGTTTAAAGGTAAATGAAAAAAATTCAAATGTTCTTTATGAAGGGTTATCGGATGTGGATTTAGATCCATACAAGACAGTTCTCCCATATAACTTTACATAAATTTCTATTGGTTTTAGATATCTGGGTTATTATTTGACGACAGGGATGCAAAAAAGTGTAGATTGGAACTGGTTGCTGACAAAGATGGAAAAAAAGATTGATATCTGGTGCAATAGATGGTTATAATTGGGGGACGATTTATATTAGTGAAATATACTCTAGAAAGTCTGTCGGTATATTGGATGTCGTTGGCGACCATCCCTGACACAATATTAAATAAGATCAGGATATTAATGTATAATTTCCTTTGGAAAGGGAACAATGATTCTTTTCACTACCATCTTTGTAAGTGGGACTCACTAGCAAAATCAAAGAAATATGGTGGATGGGGTTTCCACAATATCTTCCACTTCAGTAAAGCACTAGCTGCAAATACACTCTGGAGGGTATTAACAAGGGATGACATTTGGCATGATGTAATAAAAGACAAACATCTTCCTTTCTCCACTGTTACAAATTGGCTCAGATCACCATCCTTCAATTTGACAAGAGCATCTAAAATCTGGAGCAACCTCCTAAAATCGGTACACCTGATCACACAGTGGCTTAGTTGGATTCGCGGTTCGAGACATCTTGTTGCTCTTGGAAGAGACAATATCCTGGGATTGGGAGATAGATCCTTTCATTCTCCAGTGCTAGTATGTTGAAATTACTAAGACAACTGAGAGGGGGTGTGAATCAGTTGTTACCGATCTTAAATGATATATGACTTATTCAACAATAATTTTTAATCTCTTCCAAGTGACAATCAATATTATACAAGATATGAACAACATAAATAAAGAATACCAGTCACACATAAAATATACACAGAGACATATTTTCACGAGGAAGCCCATAAAGGGAGAAAACCTCTTCTTCTTCAAATGATAGGCAGTCTTTTCATTTATATACATCATCTATCTTTGAGCACCAAATCAAAGTGAGGCTACTGCCTCTGTTTTGCAAGCTCCAACTTGCTGAGAGAACCAACCCTCTTACTTCTCTAGCACCCACTAGAAAGAAGCATCAACTCCCTAATTCTTCCAGTACCAACTGGACTTATACAAGCACCAACTTACATACAGAAAACTCTGTGTTTTTCCTAGCAACACCCTTCCTCCCTGTTTATAAATTTTGGATGAATAATAAACAATATAGATATTTAAATTCTTATTGATTCTTCTCTGCTCTGTAACTTTGCTATGCTTCATTTTGTTCTACAATTACGATCTTCTTTGTCTGTTCTGGAAATCTTCTCTGCTTTTGTCTGTTCAACTTCTGTTTCTCATCTCTGATATTGATTTCACTCTGCACATACTGTGATTTTCCTTTCTCCTAGTTCAATTCATTTTTCCAGTTCGAACAACCAAAGAAAAATAGTCGTTGCATGTCTCTTTTTATCCACACCAGCCTCTTCAGTTACACCTCGAATCTCCTTCGGCAAAAACGCCTCAGCAACTGAATCGCCAACCGTTAAAGAATCATGATTTAGTTCAGCTAACTAAATCATAACTAAACAATTAATCATGAAGAGAAACAATGGTCCTTCGATCATATTCCCAAATAACCAACACTGTTGGATTACATCCGCAGGATCTCACGTTTATCCCATGTGTCCTCTGGTTGTGACCACAGGCTAATCAGAAAGTGATTTCTCATTTTGGATATCTTGTGGTGAGGCATCTCGACTTTCCATGTCACGATCTCCGAAAATAGGGATTAGCAATTATTACCTTCCCTTTTTGTGACCATCGGCTACACCAACACACACTATGCAATTTCACGTTTCGCGAATTTTGTTGTGAGTTAGTCTGACTCTTCCAACTCCCGATCACGAAATGGAGCCTTGCAGCTTGCAAACTCCTTCCTTCATGTTCCCATGGCTGTGACCAAGCGCTTATCCATAAAGCACCTTCGCGACTTGCGATTTAGGGAATCCTGTGATGAGGCATCTCGACTCTCCATGTCGTGATCACTGAAACTCTGAAATGGAGTCAGATCAATGGTCCACGCTCTCCCTTGATCAACGACTCAGATTGAATCGTGGTTTCACGTTTCCTGATTTCAAAGGATAGAGCTCCTCCTTCCTTTGACTTTCCAGTCAGCGAAAAGATGACCTCTTCGCCATGTGTAGTCTACATCCAACGATCAAGATTTTTTATCGTGATTTCTCATATCGCAAGTTTGAGGGGTTAGAGCACCTCCTCCTTTTGGATTTCCCGATCTGTGAAACTCTGAAACAGAGTTTTTTTCGTGCATCTTTTACCATGTGTCCTTCTTGGATCAACGGTCCTCCTGCTTTTGGGACTTTGTAATCCCACTTCATCTTGTACTTAAAGATCGCGCTCCTTCTTCTGGATCCAATGATGGTCGGTCTTCGCACTTAGATATGACACCTGAGATCTATTCTCCTCTTCTACGTGCCCCTCCTGTCTTAATTCATATATGACGGTCATTGGGAATTCAGGATGGGTGATCCAATAATCATTGTTGCTCCTCCTCCTGAGCTTACACTTTTGATCTTTCCATTCCATCATCGTTGCACTACTAGTCTTTCCACTTTCTCTTGTTTGTCATCGTTGGGTTGAGCTTACCATCAATGAAAAAAAAATACTTTGCCTTCTGTCCGTAATAAATATGCCAACAATCTCCCCCTTTGGCATTTATGGCAACCTTGAAGGACCTGAACACTACTCTGCTTGGACATCCAACCATACCACTGTAGAATCCTTACCATTACCACACTTTCTCCCCCTTTGACATCAATGTCAAAGAAGAAACATGCTCCCCTAGGGTTGTTGCAGTACATGCTCCCCCTGTCAACTATGAGTAGCTTAGAAATACAACAGATATTCAATAAGTACTCCCCCTAACCAGGTGAACAAATTAGACGAAAGAAGTTATAATCCCCAACTTCTGATGAAGATATACAAAAGGGGTCACTGCTAATGGTTTAGTAAAGATATCAGCTATATGTTCTATGGAAGGAATATAATTCAGCTGAACAACTCTGTTTGTAACTTGTTCTCTGAGAAAATGGTATTTTATTTGGATATTCTTAGTCTTGGAATGAAGAACGATATTCTTGGAGACACTAATGGCACTGGTGTTATCACAGTGAATTGTAATCGGATCAGTATAATTTACTTTCAAATCTGCAAGAGTTTGGATCATCCATAAAATATGAGTGCAACAAGTAGCAACATCAAAGTACTCTGCCTCTGTAGTTGATAAGGAAATAGATCCTTGCTTCTTACTAATCCATGCTACCAACGGGTCACCCACGAAGAATTCACCTCCACTTGTGCTCTTTCTCTCATCCAAACAATTTGCCCAATCAACATCTGAATAAGTAGTTAACTAAATATTCTGATTTCTAGGATACCACAGACCATAGGTCATTGTGCGCTTCAAGTATTTGAATATCCTTTTTACAGCTACTAAATGACTTTGTTTAGGAGCAAACTGATAACGACCTACCATTCCAACAACTTGCATTATATCAGGACGAGATATTGTGATGTACAAAAGACTGCCTATCATTGATCGATATGTCCTTTGATCAACATCGTGTGAAATATCATCTTTACTGAGCTTGCAACCAACCATCATAGGTGTAATAACAGGAGAAGAATCTTCCATCTGAAATTTCTTCAACATCTCTTTCAAATATTTTTCTTGTGAGATAAATATTCCCGCAGAACTTTGATTTACTTGTAAACCAAGAAAGTATGACAGTTCTCCTATCATGGACATCTCAAACCCTGTTTGCATAGAGTTAGCAAACCATTGGACAACATATTCATTAGTACAGCCAAAAATAATATCATCTACATAAACCAAAACAACTAGTAAATTATCACCTTCAGACTTAATGTAGAGATTGATGTCAACAATACCTTTCTTGAACCCTTTGTCTTGTAAAAATTTGTCCAGTCTATAGTACCAAGCTCGTGGTGCTTGTTTTAGTCCATATAAATCCTTCTTCAGATTGCAAACATAATCAAGATTATCTGTCAATGAGAATCCTTTAGGTTGCTCCATATATACTTCTTCCTCTAGATCTCCATTAAGAAATGCTAACTTAACATCCATATGATACACTTTACAGTTCTTATGACATGAATATGCAAGAAACATTCTGATGGCTTCCAATCTTTCCACTGGTGAAAAGGTTTCATCAAAATCCTAACCTTCAACTTGTGCATACCCTTTACAGACCATTTTGGCTTTAT
Source organism: Picea glauca (assembly GCA_000966675.3). Lineage (NCBI taxonomy): Eukaryota > Viridiplantae > Streptophyta > Pinopsida > Pinales > Pinaceae > Picea > Picea glauca. The sequence goes on from JZKD02S2181887.1 coordinate 51,262, forward strand.
TTCTAACAACTTGTCCTTTTTCATTCATTTTATTATTGAACACCCATTTGGAACCTATTACATTCTTATCTTCAGGTCTAAGAACAAGCTCCCAAGTATTGTTCTTCTCAATCTGATCAAGCTCTTCATTCATATCTCTATTCCAGTCATCATGATTGCTGGCTTCATCAAAGTTTTTAGGTTCAATCATAGATAAAAAGATAACCTGAGATTGTTCAGAGTCTTTAATCAATTTCCTTCTTGTCTGAACTCCTTTATTTATATATCCAATTATCTGATTTTCAGGATGATTCTTTCTAACAATTTTGAGAGGTAGTTTTGTTTCTTTTTGCTGATTTGTGTCAGCCTGAGTATTCGTATCTTCATCTGATTCAGATTCTTCCCTTTCTGATCCTTGTACATGCTCATCTTCATCTTCAACTATATCTGTTGTGCTTGGTTCAACACTGCTTACATTTCTGACCGAGACTTCTTCATCAACTTTTATGTCGATACAATCAACCAATTTATGCAGCCTCTTATTGTAGCATTTGTACCCTTTATCGTTTGTAGCATAAACTAAGAAGATAGATTCATTAGCCCTGTCATCATATATGCCAATATTTTCATCATTATTCTTGATATAACATTTACTCTCAAAGACTTTAAAATGCTTGATTGAGTCAAGTCTTCCAAACAATAGTTCATAAGGAGTCTTGTCACTGTGTGGCCTGAGATGAGATTTGTTAAGAATATGAACAACGGTATGGATTGCTTCCACCCAATATGTCTGAGCAATATTCCTTTCATTCATCATTGATCTTGCCATCTGCTGAACTGATCTATTCTGCCTCTCAACTACTCCATTTTGATGTGGAGTTCTTGGAATAGTGTATTCTTGTTTGATTCCATGTTTATCACAGAACTCTTTGAAGTTCCATGAACTAAACTCTCCTCCTCTATCAGACCTTACTGCCTTCAATATTTTTCCTATTTGATTCTTAGTCAGAGCCTTAAACACTTTGAATTTTTCAAATGCTTCAGATTTTTCCTTCAAAAAGGCAACCCACGTTAGTTTAGAATAATCATCAATAATCAACATAAAATAGTTTTCTTTTCCTGTACCTTCTTTTCTTGATTGTCCACATAAATCCATATGTACTAACTGAAGAGGTTTTTCTGTTGAAGGAAAGTTTTTAGATTTGAATTGTGTCCGAGTAAGCTTTCCTATCTGGTAAGGTTTACAAATAGATTCATATGGCTTTGATATCTTTGGAAGATATTTTACTGCCCCATTGTTTCTAAGATTGATTATATTATCAAAATTTAGGTATCCAAGTCTCCTATGCCATAGCCAAATTTCATCATACTTTCTTAAGTGGCATTCTTCTTTTTCTTCTTTTAACACATAGACGTTGTTTTCTGTTCTTACCCCTTTTGCAACCAGTTGTCGTGAATTCACAAAATTTATTTTACAATATTTATAAGTAAAAACAACTTCACATCCTCTATCACAAACTTGACTGATACTTAGTAGATTATGTTTCAGACCATCTACAAACAACACATCTTGAGCTTTTCTTTTGCCATTACTCAGGCTTACCATTCCTTTACCTTTTATTTTTCCTGGTGCATCGTTTCCAAAAGTTACATTCCCTGATTTGCTTTCACTTAGAGTTAGAAACTTACTTTTGTCTCCAGTCATATGTTTGGAACATCCACTGTCAATATACCAGGGATTCTTTTGTCTTTGGGATAATAACACTAATCCACACTGGTCATCTTCTTTCTTCTTCCAAACCTTGAAATTTTCAGCAGCAGGATTCAGATCTGGCTTAAAGTTCTTTAAGCGACAGTCTGCAGCTTTATGTCCATAATTATGGCAGTTATAACATTCTGGTTCACTAAATAACAGATCGTAATGATTGTTATGCTCATAACTATTGTTATGTTTCACCTGCGTCCTTCTCCCAACCATCATATGATTTATAGTCTGTGGTTGTTTGTTGCTTGGCTATCTCAATCTTTTTTGTGGCAGATAACTATTCTTTGAATAACTTGTTTGCTCATATCTACATCTTAAAGAACAAGTTATAGCTTTGTGACCAAAGTTAGAACAGAAAAAACAATATCCATAGAAAAATCCTTTGTACCTGGAAAAAGACTGTCTTCTTTGAGCGGATCGATTTCTTCCATGCTAATAGTTTCTCTGATCAGTTCTGGTACTTTCTTTTTCATTCCTTCTTGGTGGCTGATTTTCTTTCTTTGTTTCTGCAGAGTGGTTGTTGTCAACGATTGTAGATTTGACAAACTTGATGGGTTCTATATTACTTGAATGATCACTACTTGATCCTTCTTCATAGCCCAAGACAACTTTCAACTTTGGATTCCTTTGCTGATTTAGAATGGAGGTTAAACCTTCTGATGCTTTAATACTTGACAAATTTTGGTGATACAATGCCTTAAAATTCTCCATTTCCTTTCTGGTTTTTACTATCTCTTCTTCTAAATTTTCACACCTCTCTTTCTTCTCTGATAATTGTTGTTTCAGAATGTCTTCTATTTTCTTTGCCTCTTCTAACTCCAATTTTAGTAGAGAAAAATCTTCATCAGTTTTTTTACCATTCATTTTAAATTGCATCAACAAATGTTTTTGTTTTCTCTTCTTATGTCTGAGTCTGTCAATTTCTTCCAAAGAACTGATTAATTCACCTTCCATATCCACCATAGCTTCTTTGTCATCCATTTCACCTACTGAATGTTCATCATCAAGATCTCCCATAGCCATGAGCATAAAATCATTCACTTTGTCTTCACATGATGAATCATTATCTATGTCTTCTGAGGAGTCATCATTCTTTGCACACAAACTTTTCTTTTTACTATATTTCTTAAATTTGTATTTCTTTTCATCATCAGAGTTCTGGTCCTTTTGGTCCTTTTTCTTGTGAGGACACTTAGATGCAAAATGACCTATTTTTCCACAGTTAAAGCATTTGAAAGACATCTTGCCTTGGTATTTTCCTGATCCTTTCTTTAACCTTCTCACAAATTTTGCCTCAATATCATCTAGTTCTGAGTCAACATCCTTGTCTGCTTTAAAAGATGCTTCTCTAGTAATGGATTTATCTTTGCTAATTCTCATTTCATATGCATTTAGAGTTCCTAGGAGTTGATCAATGGACATAGTTTTAGATCATTTAGTTCTTCTATTGCAAAAACTTTTGGATTAAATTTACCAAGCAAAGATCTTAAAATCTTCTGAACTAAAAATGATTCTTCAATCTTCTCACCAAGACCCTTCATGGCATTCACAAGTTCTTCAACTCTTAAAAAATACTTCCTAACTGTTTCATCTTCATTCATCTTTAGTTGTTCAAATTTCAATCTATATGTTTGAAGTTTGGCATCTTTTACTTTCTCATTTCCTTTATAACTGCTAATAAGTTTATCCCACATAGCTTTGGCAGTTTCAAGATGCATCACCTTTACAAACCCAGCTTCAGCAAGCCCATTCATGATAAAATTCATTCCCTTAGCATTAAAGCTAAACTCTAACTTATCATCCTTGGAAGCTAGCACAACAGGCTTTGCATATCCAGTCTCTACTACATCCCAAACATCAACACCTAAGGCCATTAAGTATGTTCTCATTCTAACCTTCCAGAAGGCAAAATTTGTTTCATCAAAGAGAGGCATCTTATTGGTTGAAGTCTCTTCATGACTTGTCATGTTTAAGCTTACATATCTACCTTTAAGTAAAAGGTACTCGCTCTGATACCAATTGTTGAAATTACTATGACAAATGAGAGGGGGGGTGAATCAGTTGTTACTGAGCTTAAACGATATATGAATTATTCAACAATAATTTTTTATCTCTTCCAAGTGACCATCAATATTATACAAGATATGAACAACATAAATAAATAACATCAGTCACACACAAAATATACAAAGAGACATATTTTCACGAGGAAACCCATAAAGGGAGAAAACCTCTTCTTCTTTGAATGATAGGCAGTCTTTTAATTTATGTACATCATCTATCTTTGAGCACCAACTCAAAGTGAGGCTACTACTTCTGTTTTGCAAGCTCCAACTTGCTGAGAGCACCAACCCTCTTACTTCTCTGGCACCCACTAGAAGGAAGCATCAACTCCCTAATTGTTCCAGTACCAACTGGACTTATACAAGCACCAACTTGCATATAGAAAACTCTGTGTTTTCTCTAGCACCACCCTACCTCCCTGTTTATAAATTTTGGCTGAATAATCCACAATACAGATATATCAATTCTTACTGATTCTTCTATGCTCTGTAACTTTGCTAGGCTTCATTCTGTTCTACAATTCTTCTCTTCTTTGTCTGTTCTGGAAATCTTCTTTGCTTCTGTCTGTTCAGCTTTTGTTTCTCATCTCTGAGATTGATTTCACTCTACACATACTGTGATTTTCCTTTCTCCCAGTTCAATTAATTTTTCCATTTCGAACAACCAAAGAAAAATAGTCATTGCATGTCTCTTTTTATCCACACCAACCTCTTTAGTTACACCTCGAATCTCCTTGGGAAAAAACGCCTCAGCAACTGAATCACCAACCATTCAAGAATCATGATTTAGTTCAGCTAACTGAATCGTAACTAAACAGTTAGTCATGAAGAGAAATAGTGGTCCTTCGATCATATTCCCAAACAACCAACACCGTTGGATTACATTTGCAGGATCTCGCGTTTATCCCATGTGTCCACTGGCTAATTAGAAAGTGATTTCGCATTTCAAATATCTTGTGGTGAGGCATCTAGAATTTCCATGTAGCAATCTCCGAAAATAGGGCTTAGCAATTAGTACCTTTCCTTTTCGTGACCATTGACGATGACCACCGACTACACCAACAGGCGCTATGCAATTTCACGTTTTGCAAATTTTGTTGTGAGTCACTCTGACTCTTCCAACTCCCGATCACGAAATGGAGCCTTGCAGCTTGCAAGCTCCTTCCTTCACGTTCCCACAGCTGTGACCAAGCGCTTATCCATAAAGCGCTTTCGCGACTCGCGATTTCAGGAATCCTGTGATGAGGTGTCTCGACTCTCCATGTCGCGATCACCAAAACTCCGAAATGGAGTCATATCAACGGTCCACACTCTCCCTTGATCAACGCCTCGGATTGAATCGTGGTTTTGCGTTTCGTGATTTCAAAGGATAGAGCTCCTCCTTCCTTTGACTTTCCAGTCAGCGAAAAGGTGACCTCTTCGCCACGTGTAGTCTGCATCCACCGATCAAGATTGTTTATCGTGATTTCGCATAACACAAGTTTTAGGGGTTAGAGCACCTCCTCCTTTTGGATTTCCTGATCTATGAAACTCTGAAACAAAGTTTTTGTCGTGCCCTGATATTTTGCCATGTGTCCTTCTTGGATCAACGGTCCTCCTTCTTTCGAGACTTTGTAATCCCACTTCATCTTGTACTTAAAGATCATGCTCCTTCTTCTGGATCTGACGATGGTCAGTCTTTGAGCTTAGATCTGACGCCTGAGATCTATTCTCCTCTTCTGCGCGCTCCTCCTGTCTTAATTCAGATCTGACGGCCATCGGGAATTCGGGATGGGTGATCCAACGATCACTGTTGCTCCTCCTCCTGAGCTTACGCTTTTGATCTTGCCATGCCATCATCGTTGTGTTGCTGGTCTTGCCACTTTCTCTTGTTTGTCATCGTCGAGCTGAGCTTGCCATCAATGACAAACAAATACTCTACCTTTTGTTCGTAATAAATATGCCAACATAGTATCCTTTTTAAATCAAAAAAAAATTTCGGTACTCTCCCAAGCTAGAAGGATCCCCGATGAACATGCCCATTCGACCAGCTGGTACAAAGACCGGGACCTGGGTCTGACGAGCACTTTGGCTGCAGAATGGGAACTATTCTGTTTTTCTCTCATTAGTTCGGGTGATTCCATACAAGACCGTGATGATTCGTTGATGTGGACAGGGGGTGACCATTCAAGGTCCCTTATAGTTAAAAACTTCTATTTGGCTCTTCTTTCCACTTAGAGTTGCCCCAGAATTGACGGCTGGAGACTAAAACTCTCGAAATGGGAAATCCAAATCAAAGTAAAATTGTTCATCTAGTTGGCAGCAAACGGAAAAATATTAACATGGGATATTCTTCAACAAAAAGGTTGGGAAGGCCCAAGCTGATGTCAATTATGCAACAACGGAAATGAAAGTATAAGCCATCTCTTCATAAATTGCAACTTCACAAAATCTATCTAGGCAAGATTAAATACACTTCTGAAATTCAAAAGTGTATGGACAGGAACTTCATTGTCGGATTGTTTTAATTCCCGGTCAAAGGAAAAATATGGCATTTATTATCTACCAGCCCTTATTTGTTGGTATATATGGTTGGAGAGGAACGCAACAACTTTCGAGAATATTTCTCCTTCTGTCCCGTCGGTGGTTATCAAAACTCTTGGCTCCTTTAGAAGAAACCATGTTACCCAAAAACATATACAAGTTTGAGTCTGTTTGATCACACAACGTGCCGAAAACACTCTTGCATGTTTCGATGGTGCAACACAATCGGATGGAAAACAATGTGGAGCGGGGGGAGTTATAAAATCATCAGATTCATCAGTTTATAGATGGGTTATGAACTGTGGTGAAGGAACAAACACAAAAACAAAACTTCTGGGTGTTTGGGCTACTTTGACACTAGCAACACACCTGTCAATTCAAAAACTTCAAGTTCTGGGGGACTTTAAGGTGGTCATTGAGTGGCTAACAAAAAAAGGCAGACTACATGCTAGTGCTATCGAGGGATGGAAACTCAAAATTTTGGAATTAATAAAATATTTTCATGAGATTAGCTTCCAACATATTTACAGGGATCACAACAAGGAGGCAGGCACTTTATCAAAGCAAGCTTTTCAGGAACCCGAAGGCATAATCACTTATTACAATTGGTTAAATGGAACGGAGGGTCCTAGGAGGCACATCTTTCTATTCTAGCTCAGTTCCTTTTAATGTTCAATTTTGGCAAAGCTCCATTTTGGATTTTTTGTCTATCTTCCTTATATTTGGATATGTAAACAATGGATAAGCCTCATCTAAGCTAGTTACTGTGTAATCTCCATTCACTCCTAATTTAACCTGAAATATTTTGAACAAGCATCGCCATGGAAAATCACTACATGATTTTTCTGTTTTGGTCTGTATTGGTCTTTTGAAATTGTAAAAAATTATATATCTCATATAATTGAGCGAATTTTCTTTTTTGGAAAAAAAAAGTTTAGTTTTTTTAATTACATATGAAAATTGATATCATGTTTATAGCTATTAAATTTCCATATAATTTCACATGTTTGATTACCATTTTTTATACTTTAAGTAAATGTTGATTTTTAGATAATATTTTATTGTAACAAAAGAAAAATAAATAAAAAAATCCAAAAAAACATAAAAAGCACAAGAACAATATGTCACATAGATGAGACTCAAACTTAGGCGGGGATGAGAAAAATCCCCACCCCAACCAATTGAGCCGCAACAACTTGACAAGCTAGATTGCTATATTATCTTTTAAAAGCCAAATTACATCATAGCAGAATGGTGCTCGATATTGCCAATAGAGGAAACGCCCCCCCTGGACCATACCTCGAAAGTTTGGGAAACACAATAAAAAAAGATCAATATAGATTTTATCACATGAACCTAAGACTGAACTCCAACGTCTAAGCTCATATCCTACTAACTTAAAGACACACTATAGAACTCCTAGACGGTCAAAACTAAGAAATACATAACGATTGATAGTTGTGCTTTTATAAACCATAAGTACCTCCTGACTCGCCACGCTCTGGTGACCCAGAGCTATACAGGAGTCATTTTTATTATTTTTATTTTTATAATAATAAAAATATAGATTCAAAGTTCATATTAAAAAATGTATTAATTTTTTTAACATTAAAAAGTCAAAACGGAGAATTGTCATATTTAAAGATCACTTTAACTGAGCGTGAAAATTGATTATCTCCCCCCCCCAAAAATAGTTTTTTAGATAGTAATTAATTTTATAGCAAATTTTCTTTTAAAAATGGAAAAAAATAGATTCAAAATTTATGTTTGGAAAAAAAATAGATTCAAAATTTATGTTTCAATTATTTTTTTAAGTAATTTTTTTTCAACAATTGAAGAAGAATTTATGTTGGAAAGAAAATAACTTTATCCATTTATTAAGTTGATCCAAATACAATGGAATGAGTTAATAAATAAATAAACTAAATCTTTCCAATAAATCTATTTTTCCCACGATATAAATTTTGTAAAAATTAATATCTAAAAAAACTTTTATACAACTCTAAAATTTAAATATAATTCAAGAGATTAATTCTCAACTTATAAACAAGGAAAACAAGTTTTCCCACCATTTTTAAATTTCAAAATAGTTTGGATAACCAATTTTTAATGAATTAAAGGAAGTTTGGATTATCAATTTCTAAATAATTATTTGATTATATGATTTTTATTGTAAAAAATATTTTAGAATAATTATTATATAATTAAGATTAATAAATTCATATTTAATGATGATAATGTTGGTTATCATTTATTAAAACCATTTTTTTCTATCTTTAAAAAAAAAATAAAAAAAATGATTTACTTTCCTATATTGTTTTTATAATCAAAAAGATTAAAGAGAAGTTTAACTAAATCTTCATAGTTTTGGTGGTTTGACATGTTCTAAAATCATTACTATCATAAATATTTTAAAATTAAGATTGAGATTTTCCAATTTTTTTTTTGTCGAACATGAATTAGATATTGTTGAGTTTTAGGGCTCTACTTTCAATGGAGAATATTTCCATGTCTTTGAAGAGAATAGGATAGCCAATATTATTTTAAATTTGTAAGTAATTAATAATTTTTTTATTTACTCAATCTTGTTCATTTCAACAATATGCTTCCACCTAAAACTTCACAACCATAATCCACCTAAAACTTCACAACCATAAAAGATCACCAATAAAATAGAGAAAAGTGATTTATTTTTATCTCAATACAATATGTCTTTCAACAATTTCAATTAAGTTTACAATTAATTAACTTTTAACACTTTTTTATTTAGAAAAATCATAATGATCTTAGAATTTTCATTTTCACAAATTTTTTTAACTAAAAGTTATGTTTTAAAAAAATCTTTAAAATAAACTAAAAAAATGTTTATAGTTATCAAACTTCAATATAATTTGAGAAGTTTTACTGCTATTATCATTTCAATATCATTTGGGAAACTGGATGATCAATTTCTCAAACTACACATAAAAATAAATGTTACATTTATAACTGTGAAATTTTAATATAATTTTTTTTTTTAAATTGATTACCAATTTAGTTAACATTCAATATAATTTGAAAAGTTTCACTTTCCATTTCTTGAAATACACATGAAAGTTGATATTTTCATATGTGTATATTATTAGATTTTTTACAATATTAATTAAAAAAACAGATTTTAAAGATTTGCTGAGTTATATATGAAAGTGATTTTTAGATAATATTAAGTGATTTTTAGATAATATTTTTYTTATAATAAAAGCTAAAAAAAATATTTACACAATTATAAAATTAAAATTTTAAATAAAATTTATAAAAAAATTATATTTCAAAAAATATTGTATTTATTTTAATGGTAAAAAAGAAAATAAATATTCATACCACTTTTATATTTAAATATCACTTTAATTAATTATGAATTGTAAATACTATTTCTAAAGAAATAAATACATTCAAAGTGTCAAAATTTTAATATCACTATGTAAAAAAGACAAAAAAACATTAATATAATTATCAAATTTAAGTATTACTTGAACGTTGACTAAAAAAACATTTATACAACTTTAAAATTTAATATCACTAAAACATTGCATTATTTAAACACTTAAAATAAGAAAATCATAATTATCTTCATACTTTTATCTGTTATTGATATTAAGGTCTTTTTTAAACTACATGTAAAAGTTATTTGTAAAATTTAACATTTCAATATCATTTGAGAAGTTTGACTATCAATTTTTTGAACTAGACTTGACAAAGGTTTATTATCATTTTCTTAAACTTTATGTGAAAGAGATTTGACTTCCATTTTTAGAAATACAAGAAAAAATTGATATCATATAATATAATTCAAAAATTAGACTCATTTATCAACCTTCATAAATAGAAAAACCAAGTCAAATTTAAATATCAAGATTAAAAAAAACATTAATATAATTATCAAATTTAAGTATTACTTGAAGTACATGTGAAAGTTGACCAAGAGAAAAGAGAAAAAAGAAAAAAAGTTAAATATAAATATATATATATATATATATATATATATATATATATATATATATATATATATATATATATATATATATATATATAACTTTAATTTAATATCACTCAAACATTGTATTATTTTGAAAGAAATAGGAAAAAATATAATAATTTTGGTACTTTAATCTTTCATTTATATTAAGTTTTTTTAAAACTACATTTAGAACTTATTTGTAAAATTTAACATTTCAATATTATCAATTTCTTGAACTATACCTGACAAATGTTTGATTATCATTATTTTAAACTATATATAAAAGAGATCTTGAAATATATCTCACAAGGTTTCACTATCATTATTTTAAACTATATATAAAATAGATTTGAGTATCAATTTTTAGAACTACACTTAAAAGTTTATATTACATCTTCAATATAATTCAAAAGTGAAAACTAACATTTCAGTATCATATTTAACTGGTTTCAAGTTGTTGTCCCTCGATCAAGTTTTGAGGAAACCTTGGTCAGGTTTGGACCAACTTTGGACTTCGACGCGAGGATCGAAGATGGAACGCCATGGCAGAGCTAAGATCACGTATATCACTTGTTTTGTGGGCTATGTGGACCCAACAAGGGGTTCAATAGAGTTTTTGTAATGGGTTATGGGATGTCGTCCCATGGGTTTACCCATGTTTAGGTCTTTTTGTAAGGAAATATAAAACTATAAATAGATAAGAATGTATGGTAGAAGTAGAGAAGCAGAAGATAGCTTGCAAGGCTAAGTACAAGTAGTTTTGGGTTGCTTTGTGCAACAGATTGTGTATGTAAGTCTCTGTGCTAAATAGAGAAGTTGGCTTTGTGCTGTGACCTAGTTCTGGGAAGGAGGATCTGGTGCTCAGTGCACAGATCTCCTGTCCTCTGTGAAGCTTGGCTCTATGGCTTAGTGCATAGGAGAATATGAATGTAAGATATTGAAGAATAATAAAGAAGACGAAGCAGTTGGTGGACGTAGCCCCACACTGGGGTGAACCATGTATATCATGTGTCTTTTGATGTGCTTTATGCTGTGTTGTTTATATTCTGAATCTGCTTAGTGCTTTTCTTATTATGTATGTTATATAGATCTATATATGCTTAGTACTTCACATGTGTTAAGGATGAATGTTATATCTAACTCCAGGTTGTGTGTTAGGTAGTTGAAATGCTTAATCCTTATTGTTACTGTGCCGATCTATCTTAGGGTTTGTTATGTGATGTTAATAAAGCTAATAAACTAACACATATCATCTTCTAAGTGTTATTAAATTACTTGTGAAGTGTTGTAATCACATATATGTGTCCTAGCTTGGTTATAGAAACCTGAGTCCTGTAACCCCCCCTGCCTCTACCTCGGGTGAGACTTCACCTGCTTCGCATGTGTTTCCGAAAGGGTTGGTAGTTAGGGTTTTGTTGGTGAACTGTTAGAGTTGAGCCCTGGGTCTGCCCCTGTGCCAACAAATGGTTATGTTGTCGGGACCTGAAACTGTGATTGCTGGGAACTGAAGTAAAGAAAAGAGAATCTTTGTGCGTAGATCTGTTGATGTAGTGCGCAATACTCTACTTGACTTGTGAAGCTCTGTGCTAAGAAAGAAACCCGATCTGAAGAAAAGATGTAAGATCTTAAAGGAGGTAAATCTTTGTGCTTTGCTAAAAGTAAGATAAGCAAAAGTTTTTGTTTCGAAAACATGAATTTAGGTATGTATAATAGATTTTGTCATAGTCTGAAAGCTAGGGCGCAGTTGGAAGAAAGAGTTGATATGAATAATTTTGATAGAAATAAAGAAAGATATGTTATTCCTATACATAGAAAGAATTTTTGGACTAGTAAATGGATGCAGGAACCTAGAAAGAACTTTTGCAGATTGCAGGTCCAACACTGTGATCCTAGTGCGCAGTACAAGAGAAGTTGGGGAACTTACAAGAGAAAGAGAGGATTGCCACTAAGTTATAACTGCAGAAGACCGGGACATCTTTCTAAGGAATGACCTGGTATAGGTCCTATTTTTCTTTGTTGTAAAATTGTTGGTCATGAAGTTGAGGATTGTCCAAGGATGATTGCTAAAGTCGAACAAACGAACATGAGACAAGAAAAATATGAAGGAAGTCAAGAGAATAAGAGCATGTTAGAGAATCATCAAGAGAAAGAATCAGAGAAAGCTTAGGATATGTTAGAACAATTGAAAGAAATGATGAATAATCACAAAGATGTCAGTTTACCAGAGATCTCGAAAGTAAAACATCGCATAAATGCAAGAATATAAGACTTCGACATAGACTATGTCTTGGATGAAGAAACACGAGTAAATATTATGATAGAAGAAACTTGGGAATTTTTGGGAAAGCCTACTGTAGTACCTTGATTGGGAAGAATAGGTTTGTTTAAAGGAAAGATGACAACCCTATGTGGAAGAGTTACTAATGTACCTGTTATCATACATGGAACATCGACTGAAGAGGAATTTGAAGTCATTAAGTTTGCTGAGAACAACGCCCCGTTCCCACTTTTGTTAGGAAAGACTTGGATCGAGAGGGACCACATAAGAAGGAAACCAGAGGAAGTAGCTACAGAAAAGAAAAGGCAATAACTAAGGGATTTCATATCTAGAAAAATAGATTGACTAATAGAAGAACGAGAAATTAAGTCGAAGAAACATAGGGAAAGAGAATTAGATGTCGAAGTTGAAAGAACGCAAGAAGGTTTGAAGGACCTATCCATGTAAGAAAGAAGAATACCCACCCTGGAATTAATAAGAGAAGAGGTATTAACTTCGAACTCTTTGAGAGCACATCAACAATGCGAAGTTACTATGCTAGGAGAAGATAAGAATGAGAATGGAAAGAGGAATCCAAAAACAGTTAGAGAGACTCAGATCACAGGAAAGAAGGCAAGGAAGCTCAATAAAAAGAAAGCCAAGTTGGAAAATCTACAAGAAGTTACATGGAACACCCCTCAGGAGGCAGGTTTGCAAGATTTGAACCTCGCCGGAACAACCAAACCGTGCAGAACGAGACTTCGCCCCGGAGAAGCTATATGATTGTTGGAGGCACCCCGATCGTTAGAACGACGCTATGGAACGGCTAGGAAACACAGTTATGGGCGGATGGACCCTGTTTGGGACATTGAGACCATGCCATAACAGATAGATTCACATTGATGGAAGCATTCCTTCCTGTTGGAAGAATCTATCACGACGCTCGCTTATTTAAACCGTTGATCATTGCATCGGGACCAATTTTTTCCACCTATGACTATCTGAGACAATAAGAGAAGTGATTGTGTGTCGAGATGTGCTATCAAACCTCGCTATTTGTTGTTTACTTGACCTGTCCATTCGCCTACCCCGACCCGTGTTACACATCCAAATCACTCAACTGGATAAGTGTCGCACATACCTCTCGCTTGTCGCAAGTGTCGCAACTCCTATACAACTTGTCGCAAAGGTCATAAGTTGGTTATAAGAGT
>JZKD02S2181887.1:74536-91649 GCA_000966675.3 Picea glauca
TTTAATATTTAAATATCATTTGAGAAGTTTGACTATCAATTTTTTGAACTAGACTTGACAAAGGTTTGACTATCATTTTCTTAAACTCTATGCTAAAGAGATTTGACTTCAATTTTTAGAATTACAATAAAAATTTGATATCACATTTATATCTATCAAATTTTAATATAATTCAAAAGTTAGACTCATTTATCAACCTCCATAAATAGAAAAACCAAGTCAAATTTAAATATTACTAGAGAAAAAGGATAAAAAAAAAACATTAATATAATTATCAAATTTAAGTATTACTTTAAGTAAAAGTTGACTTTAAAAAAAAAAAAAAAACATTCATACAACTTAAAATTTAATATCACTCGAACATTGTATTATTTTGAAAGAAATGGGAAAATTATAATAATTTTGGTACTTTAATTTTTCATTTATATTAAGTTTTTTTAAAACTACATTTAGAACTTATTTGTAAAATTTAACATTTCAATATCATCAATTTGAACGACAAAGGTTTGCCTATCATTATTTTAAACTATATATAAAAGAGATCTTAACTATACCTCACAAAGGTTTGACTATCATTATTTTAAACTATATATAAAAGAGATTTGACTATCAATTTTTAGAACTACACTTAAAAGTTTATATTACATCTTCAATATAATTCAAAAGTTTGACTTTTTATTTTTGTTGGATTACAAGTGAAAACTAACATTTCAGTATCATATTTAACTGGTTTCAAGTTGTTGGCCCTCGACCAAGTTTTGAGGAAACCTTGGTCAGGTTTGGACCAACTTTGGACTTCAACGCGAGGATCGAAGATGGAGTGCCATGACAAAGCTGAGATCACGTATATCACTTATTTTGTGGGCTATGTGGACCCAACAAGGGGTTCAATAGGGTTTTTGTAATGGGTTATGGGATGTCAACCCATGGGTTTACGCATGTTTAGGCCTTTTTGTAAGGAAATATAAAAGTATAAATAGATAAGAATGTATGGTATAAGTAGAGAAGCGGAAGATAGCTTGCAAGGCTAAGTGCAAGTAGTTTTGGGTTGCTTTGTGCAATAGATTGTGTATGTAAGGCTCTGTGCTAAATAGAGAAGTTGGCTTTGTGTTGTGACCTAGTTCTAGGAAGGAGGATCTGGCGCTTAGTGCGCATATGTCATGTCCTCTGCGAAGCTTGGCTCTGTGGCTTAGTGCATAGAAGCAAATGAATGTAAGAGATTGAAGAATAATAAAGAAGACGAAGCAGTTGGTGGACGTAGCCCCACACTGGGGTGAACCATGTATATCATGTGTCTTTTGATGTACTTTATGATGTGTTGTTTATATTATGAATATGCTTAGTGCTTTGCTTATTATGTATGTTATATAGATCTATATATGCTTAGTACTTCACATGTGTTAAGGATGAATGTTATATCTAACTCTAGGTTGTGTGCTAAGTAGTTTAAATGCTTAATCCTTATTGTTACTGCGCCGATCTATCTTAGGGTTTGTTCTGTGATGTTAATAAAGCTGATAAACTAACACATATCATCTTCTAAGTGTTATTAAAGTACTTGTGAAGTGTTGTAATCACATATATGTGTCCCAGCTTGGTTACATATACCTGAGTCCTGTAACCCCCCCTGCCTCTACCTCGGGTGAGACTTCACCTACTTTGCAGGTGTTGCCGAAAGGGCCGGTAGTTAGGGTTTTGTTGATGAACTGTTAGAGTTGAATCCTGGGTCTGCCCCCGTGCTAACAAATAGTTTTGTTGTGGGCACCTGAAACTGTGATTGATGGGAATTGAAATAAAGAAAAGAGAATCTTTGTGCGTAGATCTGCTGATGTAGTGCACAATACTCTACTTGACTTGTGAAGCTCTGTGCTAAGAAAGAAACCCAATTTGAAGAAAAGAGGTAAGATATTAAAAGAGGTAAAGCTTTGTGATTTGATAAAAGTAAGATAAGCGAAATGTTTTGTTTCGAAAACATGAATTTAGGTATGTATAGTAGATTTTGTCATAGTCTCAAAGCTAGGGTGTAGTTGGAAGAAAGAGTTGATCTGAATAATTTTGATAGAAATAAAGAAAGATATGTTATTCCTATACATAGAAAGAATTTTTGGACTAATAAATGGATGCAGGAACCTAGAAACAATTTTTGCAGATTGTAGGTCCAACACTGTGATCCTAGTGCGCAGTACAAGAGAATTTGGGGAACTTACAAGAGAAAGAGAGGATTGACACTATGTTATAATTACAGAAGACCAGAACATCTTGCTAAGGAATGCCCTGGTATAGGTCCTATTTGTCTTTGTTGTAAAATTGTATGTCATGAAGTTGAGGATTGTCCAAGGATGATTGCTAAATTCGAACAAATGAACATGAGACAAGAAAACTACGAAGGAAGTCAAGATCATAAGAGCATGTTAGAGAATCATCAAGAGAAAGAATCAAAGAAAGATTAGGCTATGTTAGAACAGTTGAAAGAAACGATGAATGATCACAAAGATGTCATTTTACCAGATATCTCGAAAGTAAAATAGCACATAAATGAAAGAATAGAAGACTTCGACATAGACTATGTCTTGGATGAAGAAACACGAGTAAATATTATGATAGAAGAAACTTGGGAAATTTTGGGAAAGCCTACTGTGGTACCTTCATTGGGAAGAATAGGTTTGTTTAAAGGAAAGATGATAACCCTATGTGGAAGAGTTACTAATGTACTTTTTATCATCCATGGAACACCGACTGAAGAGGAATTTGAAGTCATCAAGTTTGTTGAGAACAACGCCCCGTTCCCACTTTTGTTAGGAAAGAATTGGATTGAGAAGGAACACATCAGAAGGAAAGTAGAGGAAGTAGCTACAGAAAAGAAAAAGAAAGAACTAAGGGACCCAACTTTCCTCTACTTTACTTCTGAACATGAAGGGACCCAACCCTCAGCAGGTTTTACCCAGGGAAGGCCTAAGACCTCTCCCTGGCCCAACGCATTAAGGAATCATATGGCGAAGTTGAAGAAGGGAAGCGAGGATACAAGGTAGCTTCTATCCAGGATGGCACAGTGTGCCTCGCTTTCCAACTCATAGTTGGAAAGATCATAAGAAAGAACCGCCCCACACAGATCACCGGGTTCATGGTGGACCTCACAGTAAAGTGTGTGGAGGGCATGCAAATGAATTGGGTGAGTTACCTCGTCAATGAGCTCAATAAAGACTGCCACAAATCTTAGGATCAGGGATATGAGTTCCACTTTAGCTGGCTGCTCGTACTTATTTCATTTGTCGCTTGGAAAATGTTGAACAAAGCCACCTTCCTAGAGATCAAACCATCAGATTCGTTGGCCAATAGGTTATTGACCTTGTGGTACACCAACAATATGTTGAAGCAATGGCAGTCGAACGTTGTGTTCCATGCCTATTATCAGCAACTCAAGGTTGTCATCGAAACATTTTCGCGCATGACATTGCGTACCTTGCACCAGCACAAACCGATAGCCAAGTTCTGTGTAGTTCAAAACTTTAATTATATCACCGTGCGAAGGGATGAGAGAAAGGAAAAGTTGCAATCATACTACAATCTAAAAGATGACGACATGGAGCAGGTCACAAAGGAGTGGCTGGAGGAGTTCCTTGTACCGGTCGATGATGCAAAACTCTCCAACCCCGACATCATAGGAAGCCCCTTGGTCACCCGGGTCGAGCATGATGGACAGTCCAATGCGAAAAAGAAGAAGAAAAAGGAGGAAGCCAAGAATATAGAGATTGATGAGGAGGACAACAACTCTGAAGAAATTGGATCTGGCTCGCCCGCAGGAGGAGGAGAAGAAGAACAAGAAGATGGACAAGGAGGAGGGGATGAAGGAGAAAATCAAGGAAAAGGTGAAGCTACACTACCGAAAGATCCCTTTACTGAAACAGTAAACTCACAGAACAAGAAGGTTTCCCCGCAGAAACCTTCAACAAGAAAGAAGAAACGGGCTAGTAAGCCCCAGATGAAGGCCACACTCACAGAAGATGATATCAATCTAGTCTACGGAGCCATGGGGGATGCTTTAGAGGATATGTTGCAGAGATATGGAATGAAGCAGGAGGATCTGTATGAAAGAGTCGAGAAGGAACTAAAGGAAATACAACAAGCTATTCGTTTGATCCGCACAATACCCACTGCACCCTCCTCGTCACAAGTTGCAGAATTGGGGGATGAGCCCGCCCAATTAAGAAGAATTGCAGATGCGATAGAGGTTCAACTTCAGAAAGTCCAAAAAAAAAGGAGAAGGGTACAAAATACTTGAAACAAGAGAAAGAGGAAGTCTTAGAGCAACTACAAGTTGCGTGGTACTGTGTAACCACCTATGAAAATGAGAGAGATGATTTTCAGGCGATGCTCAAGGAGGACAAAGAGAAGATACAGAGAGAAAAGAACTAGCTTCTCGCAGAGAATACTATGGTCAAAGAAGCGATGAATAAAGAAATTCGCTCTATGCCCAGCTTGGCACATGAGGAACAAGAATCGATTGAGATTCAAGTGGTGAATCTCGCTGAGGCCATCCAACATCTTCAAGCAAGGATAACGGAGTTGGAAATTCAAGCAGTACCGACCACTCCGTAGGAGGTACGCGACCAGAGGGAGGAAGCCGCTAAGAGCGCAGTTGGAAGAATCAAATCCCTCTCTTTAGAATGAAAACAACTGAGCGATAGAAGCGTGCAGACTTACAAATGCCTCACAGAAGATCCGAAGCTAAGGAAACTGGAAGAACCATTACAGGAGGTGCAACAGCAGGCACTATCAGTACAGGTGCAGATGAAGCTACTCACTGCAGTCGAGATAATGAAAATATCACAAGAACAACGCGCGATACAACAATATATTAATGCCATCCAGGGCAAAGTAATGGAAGTCGTGCAAAAACTACAACTTGTGCAGGATGAGGCCTACAAGGTGTTTGAAGAAATTGAAGGACAAGGCTCACAATTGGACCAAGTGGTTGCGACAATGGAACAACGCCTGGAAGGGCCTGTTACAGAGAAGATGATACAAGAGCTCGCTGAGTAGGAGGCTTAGGTGAAGAAGCAAGTCGAGGTAGCTCGAGTGAAGCTCAAGGCCTTTGAAGTAGCAGTGCCCAGACCCGAGTGACTAGGGATGAGTCACAGGTGAGTGTTGGGGGTTGTTGGCCCTCGACCAAGTTTTGAGGAAACCTTGTTCAGGTTTGCACCACCTTTTGGACTTTGATGTGAGGATCGAAGATGGAGTGCCATGGCGGAGCTGAGATCGTGGATCTCACTTGTTTTGCGGGATATGTGGACCTAGCAAGGGCTTCACTAGGGTTTTTGTAATGGGTTATGGGATGTCGACCCATGGGTTTACCCATGTTTAGGCATTTTTGTAAGGAAATATAAAAGTATAAATAGATAAGAATGTATGGTAGAAGTAGAGAAGCGGAGGATAGCTTGCAAAGCTAAGTGCAAGTAGTTTTGGGTTGCTTTGTGCAATAGATTGTGTATGTAAGGCTCTGTGCTAAATAAAGAAGTTGGCTTTGTGATGTGACCTAGTTCTAGGAAGGAGGATTTGGCATTCAGTGTGCAGATATCTTGTCCTCTGTGAATCTTGGCTTTGTGGCTTAGTGCACAGAAGCAGATGAATGTAAGAGACTGAAGAATAATAAATAAGACGAAGCAGTTGGTGGACGTAGCCCCACACTGGGGTGAACCACATATATCGTGTGTCTTTTGATGTGCTTTATGCTGTGTTGTTTATATTCTGAATCTGCTTAGTGCTTTTCTTATTATGTATGTTAGATAGATTTATAGATTCTTAGTACTTCACATGTGTTAAGGATGAATGTTAGATCTAACTCTGGGTTGTGTGCTAGGTAGTTGAAATGCTTAATCCTTACTGTTACTGCGTCGATCTATCTTAGGGTTTATTCTATGATGTTAATAAAGATAATAAACTAATGCATATCATATTCTAAGTGGTTTTAAAGTACTTGTGAAGTATTGTAATCACAGATCTGTTCCCATCTTGGTTACAAACACCTGAGTCCTGTAAACCCCGAGGCCTCTACCTCGAGTGAGACTTTGTCTGCTTCACAGGTGTTGCCGAATGGGACAATAGTTAGGGTTTTGTTGGTGCATTGTTAGATTTGAACCCTGGGTCTGCCCCTATGTCAACACAAGTTTAATTTTTTTAACTAAAATTGATGGCACGTTTATATATATAAAATTTCAACATAATTTTAGATGTTTGATCACCATTTTTTTAGTACTCCAAACAAAAGAAAAGTTGGAATTTCAACATAATTTGGGAGGTTTCATGTTTAATTTTTTGAATTACATGTGAAATTTGTTATTAAATATAATGAGGTGGATTTGATGAAGTGGAGGTGATATGTTTAAGTGAAGAAAATAGGAATTTTGCTTAGCAAGTTAGTCCATATCGCAAAACACAAACACACACATGCCAGTGTACTTTAACCTGCATTGAGCCACATGACCAATTATGGAAGATAGTATTGGTGGTTGAGGTAGTTAATACTGCAGACAGATCTACTCTCTTGAAGAGGCAAGGGTCAAATGGAAATCTAACAAAAGTGTGCCTCTTGGATTGCCCCTTCAAAATTTGAATCCATGTCTGGAGGTTTCTTTTGACAGAAGCCGCAGGAGTCCCAAGGATTGGAAGAAGAAGAGGTCAAAGGTGAAAAACATCACCAAGAGGAAAATACAGACACACGCAAAAAAATGACAAACATAGGTGAAAAAGAGAGAACAACACACAATGCATATGAGAGAATACTCCGAGGAAGAGTCGGAGCAATGAGCTCACAGGCTAAGGGTATAACGAATGAAGACGTTTGTTGGATCAAATCAAAGAAAAGAAGAAAGTAGAGATCTTTCCTTGAGGAAAATAGGAATCTTTTCCAAACTATTGATGATCACCCTGAAATAGAGAAGACCCAGATGTAGACTGGAGCGAAGAAGGGTTGCAACTTGGTACTTACTGGAAAGAAATCAACACTGGTAAGGGGAGGTCAGCAAGGGACTCTATAGCAGAGAAGGGAATCCCTTCTGCAGAGGAAATACATTTGATAAACAACTTGATAAACCTGTGGAAGCCTTGAGTTCAGTGGGAAGGGGACACCTTTTGTTGTTGTTATAAGGGGAAGGAGAGTAACATTCCTGGATCATCCTGAGTTGAACACCAACTGAATCATTCCCTTGTGATATCATGGCTTGGCATGGGGGTGGCGTATTGTAGGAAGGCACTTTACAGTATGGCCTAAGGTTGGGAGGAAAGGCATCCTCTCTTAGTCAGTTGGTTGTTGGTGTTTCCCTTGAATATATAAGTGTCTAATTGGCTCATTTAAGGCACAAAAATGATGTAAGTGTGCAGTTTTTTGGTTTAATGAAAAATATGAATGCATGTAAATGATGAATTGAATTCCAGAGTAAAATGGAATGTGTTTTCTACCTTCCTTGCATAAATTTAGTGAACTCATGAAGTTGGATCAAGATGGGATGGTTAGTATCCTTGAAAATCTTGCAGCTTGATAGGAAAGTTTGCAAAATATAGATAAAATCTTCACTCAGAAAGAGACAGGAGTACCCTGGCCTCTGGAGAGTCCTGGTAAGGGGTTGATAGTTCTAAACCTTGTGATAATTCACATGTTTTAGGTGGAAATCTTGCAGGACATGCAATCATTCACCCATTTTCCGAAAAGAAGAACCTAACCAGTTTAAACCTGGAATTTCAAAGCTCTTAGAAGTTTGGTAGAACCTTAGAAAGGTCGGGGAAAAGACCCTGACTTGTTTAAGTCCGAAATCAGACTGTTACCCTGGAAGAAAGGTCATTGTTTTATGATGGGTGGATTCACAACCATTGATTTGAGGAAGTGGGTAAATCCAGACCATTGGTCAGATGATACCATTTCCAGAGTGGCTAAATAAGGTTGTATTTGAAATCCGAAGGGGAGATCCCTAAATCAACGAGGATCATTGATCTATCAAAGAGTGACTAGGGAGAATTTTGGACTGTTGGATCCATTAAGGAGACTGTCAGAGGATGGGTTTTCAGTTTTCTAGAAGGAGAATTGTAAGAGGAGTATGATGATAGGAACTTCAAGTACTGTATATCCATTATGATGTGATCAATGAGATCCCAACTGCCATTCATAAAGAGTCACTTGAAGGAGGAGGAATTCAAAACCTCAATAGACAACACGTCTTAAACCTAAGAAGCACAGTGCCCATAGGATCATATGAACAAGTATCGTTCAATCAATAAGAGATGTGCATGGTCGAAGTGAGCCACAGTGAAGACTCTTTGAGGGGGGAGGGGTTACGAAAATAAAGGAGGATCGTTTATTCGTATGGGGGGGAAGATTTAATCTCAACCATATATTTTGTGGGCCCCATCTATTGGTATGTGTAATGGATGTTCAAGAAAGAATTAACTGTCGATTAGATGGGTATTTCAACGTAATCATAGCCATAGAACCCCACATATGAGGACCGTTAGATCTTGGTGGATGATCCGTTGGGATATCGTCGTTGGAATGGAGACCAACCTAGGTGGTTGGGAATTTCGATGGGAATGAGTCTGAATAGAAAATTGAATTGTCCAACTAAGGGTGTTTAGGCACCTAGATACTTCGGTAAGCTAATTATGGGCATATATATGAGAATTAATAAGAGTTAAATTAGTTAAAATTGTTATAGGAGAAGTCTTGTTAAGTACCAAAGACCTGAATACAAAATACCACAATAGTACCAAATATATTTGAATACAATCACCACATAAGATATATGGAACAATATAGAAAACCACCACTTTATTATATCAAAACACTTGAGGTAGGAAAACACCATACACTGGATCCTATTATGGAAGGGATCCTCTTTTGTTCACTTACCTCTTCGAGGGGGATTCCTCCTATTGAGATACCACTCCAAATACAAAACTTCTCTTTACACCCCATTACATTTCTTGAACGTTCTAGAGGAGGAATATTCTAGAAGCAAAACCTTCTAAGAATTTCTCTTACATTTATTATATCTAACTACCCATTTATCATATCTAACTACCATAGTGGGCCTTATTTAATAATATAGTGGACCTAGTCCACCTTACATTGAATGGCCTCCACTACCTCTCTAGCTACCTAACAAGTCCTCACTTAAACATCTGGTGAAACCTGTAGTGTGTCATAATAAGAAGAATAAAGTTGACATCCCACCATCCTAAGTAAGGTTTAGTGGGTTGGATGTGTCACAAAGTGGTATCAGAGCAGCGTTTGAACTCTAGGCTTGAATGGGTCGCCAAGGCTTCTTAAAACTATCTAAGAAATATTTTATTTTTCCAAGAATGTATGCTATGATGTTGGTTATGTAAAGGCTAACAATGTTTCACTTTTTCAGCACGTGGAAAGTATTGAACAAGAAGGCCAATTGAAGTGAATGGTGCAACATATCATGGAAGACACATCACACTTCATAGATGAGAAATCTGATGGTCGCAGGGATAGAGAAACCCCTCCATATTTTATGTCCATTGTTAGAATCCTAAAAGCATATAATGAGAGGCTTATGAGAGTCCAAGATAAGTAGGAAAAGTTGAATGCAATTCTCTTGCGGATCTTGTCTGAAATTCAAAAGAATCTTCAGCAGGGCCCTAGTAATGCAGAGTTGCATCAGTAGGAAAATTTGAATACCCCTTCAGATGCCCAAAGGTATGGATTAAGTCATAGTAATGTGGGGAGAATTTCTTCCAAGAAGAGGCATCGAGATGCCAAGAAACGTGAATCTGGTGGAAGTGGTTCTGCAGAGTCATCCAACAAGAAGACCTCTTTCGAAGGGCTATCCAACAATGACACTGGATCAAGTACTCCAACAAAAAAAAGAGACGTTTTCAAAATTCTCTGACTCAGGATGAATTCAAGAAGGCCAATACACCTACCTTTCATGGAGAAATTATAAAAGGAAAAGAAGCTGAGGCATGGTTGTTTGGTTTGAAAAAGAATTTTTGGGTACACAATTACTCCAAGAATACTAAGGTGAGGATTTCCATTTCCAATCTAAATGGGGGATCATCTGTTTGGTGGGAATACCTTAAATCAAAGGACTAAAGGAAAGAAAACTAACTTGGAAGTATTTTGAGAAGTACTTCAGAAAGACATACTTATCAGAGAAGTAATTCGATGATAAAATCAAGGAATTCCACGAGCATAAGTTGGATCAACTTATCATGGATTCCTATGATAAAATATTTATGGAACTGTTGAGGTATGTTCCTTACCTCAAGGATGAGAAATCAAGAGTGCAACATTTTCTCAGTGGATTTCCACCCTACCAAGACATAATTGAATTTGATAAGGAAAATACATTGGAGGATACTATAAGGAAGGATAAGTGTTGTTATGATCAATCCAGGAATAAATCAGAGCCTTATAAATATTGGAAAAGGAAGGATATGAGTGGATTCTGGAAAAATGAATTCAGGTCACTTTCATACAAGAATCAGAAGAATGGTGCACAATTTGGTCATCCAAGTAGAAGTGTGCATCAGTAGAATTTTGCATCTTAAAGTGGAGATAGGCCAGCATAGAAGGCAAGATAAAGAGCAGAGGAACCTAATAAAGGACCTTTGCAGTGTTGGGGTTGTGGAGAAACACACTTGTTGAGGGATTTCCCTCATAGAAGGTATCACAATAAGAAATTTTATCATATGCAGGAAGAAAATACAGTCAATGATGTATGAGAAAGTGAGAGTGCAACGCTTTCTCAATGGATTGTCATAGTCCTACCAAGAAATAATTGAATTTGATAAGACAAAGACATTGGAGGACACTATAAGGAAGGCTAAGTGTTGTTATGATCAATCCAGGCATAAGACAAACCATTCTAAATATTGGAAAATGAAGGACTTGAGTGGATTCCAGAAAAATGGATTCGGGTCACTTCCATATAAGAATCAGAAGAAGGGTGCACAATTTTGTCAGCCAAGCATAAGTGTGCATCAACATAATTTTCCATCTCAAAGTGGATATAGGTCAGCAGAGCATGCAAAAGAAAGAGAAGAGGGGACTAAGAAAGGAGCTTTCAAGTGTTGGGGTTGTGGATAACCACATATGTTGAGGGATTACCCTCACAGACAACATGGCAATTTTTTTTTATCATATGAAGGAAGCATCTATAGTCAATGGCGTGGCTAGAAGTGTGCCAAGGATATATGTAGTTGTGGAGAATCGACAAGCAGACCACGAGGATTCAATAATGGAGCTGGAAGGTATAATCACAGAGAAACCTATTTCTATTTTAATTGACCCTGGATCTAATATTATTTATGTCTCACCATAATTTCTTGAAGAATGTTCCTTAAAAAGGAAGAAACATGTAAAGGCATGGTTATTTCAATTGGCCACATGTACTAAGAGAAAATTGGTCGAAAAGGTGACGAAGGAAATGCAAGAGTTTTTCAAGGAATTCGGAAGCCAATTTTAGTAAGTCAAATATCAACATTGTAGATTAGGAAGTTCAATTGGAAAGGTTGTCCCTTGTATGCTATACAAGTTCTTAACTCAATATAGAGCAAGGAGTTGAAGGTTGAAGATCACCTTGTGTTGTGGGAGTTTAAGGATGTCCAAAAGAGGTACCTGGATTACCACTTATGAGAGAACTTAAATTTTCAGTAGATCTCATACCTAGAGTGATACCAACATCAAAAGTACCCTATAGGATGAGTACACCAGATTTGGTGGAGATGAAGGTACAATTGAAGGAAATGTTGGACAAAGGTTACATAAGGTTGAGTGTGTCCCCATGGGGAGAATCGACCTCGTTTGTAAAGAAGAAGGATAGTACTTTGAGACTATGTATAGACTATAGGAAGTTGAACAATATGAACATCAAGAGAAAGTATCCTTTTCCCATGATCGATGATCTCTTTGATCAGCTTAGAGGAGTTGCAGTTTTCTCAAAGATTGATTTAAGATTTGGATACCACCAAGTCAAAATCCAGGATGAGGATATCCACAAGATAGCCTTTAGAACAAGGTATGGACACTATGAGTTTGTAGTGGTTTCATTTGGACTTACAAATGAACCAACCACTTTCATGTGTTTAATCAATAGTGTGCTCAACAAATATCTAGACAAGTTTGTCTTGGTGTTTGTGGATGACATCTTGGTGTATTCCGAAAATAGATAAGAGCATGAAGAACATCTCAGGATGGTGTTGCAAGTGTTGAGAGAACACCAAATTTATGCTAAGTTTACAAAGTTGATTTCTTTCATAAATAAATCTAGTATTTAGGCCACATAATCTCAGCAGAAGGAGTGGCAGTAGACCCTAAGAAGATCAAGGAAATCATGGATTGTACCACCACCAAGAATGTGACAAAGGTAATATATTCCATGGGATTGGTTGGGTATTACAAAATATTCATAAAGGGATTTTCCAATATCATTAATCTCATTACCTCACTGTAGAGAAAAGGGAAGAAATTTGTATGGTCACCAGGATGTGAGGCTATATTCTAGCAGTTGAAACATCTTTTGAACAATGCCCATGTTATAAATATTGTAGACCATGAGAATGATTTATTGGTTTTCACTAATGCCTGTAAATAAGGGCTAGGTGGAGTCCTTATGTAATAAGGGAAAGTGATTTGTTACGAATCATGAAAGCTAAATGAGCATGAATATAAGTATGTTTCTCACGATCTGGAGCTTGCAGCTATAGTGCATGCATTGAAGATGTGGAGACACCACTTGCTTGGAAGAAGGTTTGTTTTGATGGCAGACTATTGTGTATTAAAGTGTTTTTTGACCAACCATGGTTGAATGCTAGATAGACTAGGTGGATGACGTTGATTAGTGAGTTTTATTTTGAAATCCAACATATCAAATGAAAAGAGAAAAAAGTGGCAGATTCACTTAGCCGGAGTGTACTGACTATACACTTAGCAACAAGTGTAGGAGAGTCTAGAATCAAGCAGAGGATTAAAACCCTCTTGCAAGAAGATGATTTATTTAACCAGGTAAAAGAAGGGTTACAACAAGAACCCAAGGAGAGAAAATATGAGGGATATCATATTTCAATTGATGAGTTGTTAATGTATAACAATAGGTTGTATGTTTCTGATTCAACATATTTGAGGCATTTTATTATGGATGAGTTCCATAGTGGACCTTAAGTAGGCACCCTCATTATCAAAAGATGGTAACAACAATAAAGAAATTTTATTATTGGTCTATAATGAAGCAGGAAATTGTCGAGTATATTGCTAAGTGTTTAGAGTGTCAACAGGTGAAGGTTGAGCACAAACACCCTACAGGTCTATTGCATCCTTTACGAATTCCAAAGTGGAAACGAGAGACAATTTCCATGGATTGTATTACCGATTTTCCAACGACAATCAAGCAACATGATGCAATCATGGTTGTAGTAGATAAGTTGAGAAAGGAAGTTCATTTTACTCATATTAAGTCTACTTTTAAGTCCATAGATGTTGTTAATGTTTTTATAAAATGAATTTTCAGATTGCATGGTCTTCCCAAGACCATAATCTCAAACATAGATGCTAAATTCACCTCAAGTTTTTGGAAAAGTTTGTTTGCAAGCTTGGGAACACAATTGGAATTTAGTATGGCCTACCATCCTCAAACAAATGGTCAGATCGAAAGAGTGAAAAAATTGTTAGAGGACATGTTGAGGATGCATGTTATGCATCAACCCAAGCAATGGGAAGAATATCTACCCCCGATAGATCTTCCTATAACAATTATTATCAGGTATCATTGAAGATGAGCATGTTTGAGGTTCTATATGGCAGGAAGTTTAGAGTTCCAATTAGTTGGGGCAATCCAGTGGATAGAATAAAAATTGGACCATAATTACTAAAGTAAATGGAGCATATAATGATTAAGATAAGGTGAAATATGAAGATAACTTAGGATATACAAAAGATCTATACAGACAACAAGAGAAATCATAAAGAATTCAAAGTGGAAGATCATGTCTATCTCCGAGTGAATCCCAAGAGAAGTTCCATGAGAATGGGAATGTATGCTAAGTTGGCACTCCACTATTGTGGACCATTCAAAGTTATAGAAAGAGTGGGGCTAGTAGCATACAAACTTGCACTACCACCTACTATTATAGATCACAATGTGTTCCATGTGTATTTGTTAAAGAAATATGTTCATGATTATAATAATTTTATTGATTGGACTGTGATACAAGTGTAACTAAAGGGAGGATTCCATCCCAAACCTCAATGCATCCTAGATAGGAGAGAAACAATTATCTGAACCTGAGCCATCGTGCAGGTCAAGGTGCAATGTAAGCACTTTGGAGCAGATGAAGCTACATGGGAACTGGAAGATTCCATGAGAATGACATGCCCATTTTTGTTTTATGTATAAGTGTATATACATGGCGTTTTAAACATCGAGGACGATGTTTCTTTAAGGGGGAGGGGAATGTAACACCATGTTTTTCTCCATAACTATAATTATTCTTAAGACTTCATATGATGTGATTATGAAGAATATAATTATGTATTGATTAATGAAAACACCAAGCAACTGACTAAGGAGGAAAAACCCTTGAGAGTACTAGCCATGATATCACATGTGGAATTGATGAAGTGGATTGGTGAGGTGGAGATGAGATGTTTAAATGCAAAAAATAGAAAACTTTATTAGCAAGCTAGCCTATATTGCAAAACATAAACACAGACCTGCCAGCGTACTTAAACCTTCATGGAGCCATGTGACCATCTATGGACGACATCATTAGTGGTTGAGGCATTTAATACTGCTGACATATCTGATCTCTTGAAGAAGCAAGTGTCAACTAAACATCTGACAGAATTACACCCCCTAGATTTCCCCTTCAAAATTTGGATCCCTGACTAGAGGTCACTTCTAACAGAAGCCACGAGAGTCCCAAGGATTGGCAGAAGAAGAGGCCAAGGGTGAAAAACATCACCAAGAGAAAAATACAGACAGACGTGTAGAGACAGAGGAGGTTAGACGGTGGACATAGGCGAAAAAGAGAGAACAACATGTAGCGCATAGGAGAGAATACTCTGAGGAAGAGTCGAAGCAATGAGATCACAAGCTAAGGGCATAGAAAACAAAGACATTTGTTGCCAAAAATCTAAGAAAATAAGAACGAGTAGAGATTTCCTTGAGGAAAATAGGAAGCTTTTCCAAACTATTGATGATCACCATGAAACATAGAAGACCCAAATCCAAACTAGAGCGATAAAGGGTTGCAACTTGGTACTTACTAGACAAAAATTGACACTGGTAAGGAGAGGTCACAAAGGGATTATATAACAAAGAAGGGACTCCCTTGTGCATAGGAAATCCAATTGATAAACTACCAGATAAACCTGTGGAAGTCGTGAGCTTAGTGGGAAGAGGTCAACTTTTGTTGTTGTCAAAAGGGGAAGGAGAGTGACCTTCCTGGATCATCTTGAGATGACAACCAACTGAATCATTCCCTTGTGATATCATGGCTTGGCACGAGCATGGTGTATTTTAGTAAGGCACTTTGTTATATGGCATAAGGTTGGAAGCAAAGGCGTCCTCTCTTAGTCAGTTGATTGTTGATGTTTTTAGTGAACAGATAAGTGTCTAACTTGGCTCGCTTAATGCATGACAATGATGTAAATGTGTGGTTTTCTTGTTTAATGAAAAATATGAATGTATGTGATTTATGAATTGAATTCTTGAGTAAAATGGAATGTGTTTGTTTCCTTCCCTACATAAATTTGGTTAGCTCGTGAAGTTGAGTCAAGACAAAATTGTCAGTATCCTTGAAAATCTTGCAGCTTGAGAGGAAAGTTTGCAAGACATGGATAAAATATTCACTTAGAAAGAGAGAGGAGTACCTTGGCCTATGGAGAGTTCTGGTAAGGGGTTGAGAGTTATAAAACTTGTTAGAAGTCACTTGTTTTGGGTGGAAATCTTGCAGGACATGCAATCCTTCATCCATTTTCCTAAAGGAAGACCTTAACCAATTTAAACCTATAATTCCAAAGCTCTTATAAGTTTGGTAGAACCTTATAAAGTCTAGAGAAAAATACCATGACTTGTTTAAGTATGAAATCAGATTGTTACCCTAGAAGAAACCAATATTTTACGATGGGTGGATTCACGACAATTGATTTGACGGAGTGGGTAGATCCCTGAGACCGTTGGTTGGATGGTGCCACTTTCAGAGTGGCTAAATAAGGTTTTATTTGAACTCTGAAGGGAGATTCCCAAATCAACGAGGACTTTCGATCTATTGGAGAGTGACCAGGGAGAATTTTGGACCGTTGGATCTAGTAAGGAGATTGCCGAAGGATGGGATGTCGAAGTTCTGAAAGGTTGATTGTAACCAAAGTCTAATGATAGGAAATCTAAGGATTGTAGATCCATCATGAGGTGATCAATGAGATCCCAACCGTCGATTCTGGCAAGAGTCGCTCCAAGGAGGAGGAATTTAAAATCTTGATAGACAACGTGTCTTAACCCTAAGAAGCATAGTGGCCGTAGGATCAGATGAATGAGGATCGTTTGATTTGTCGAAGAAGTGCATGGTCAAAGTGAGCCATCCAGAGTAGTTCATGGAGCTAGAGCGGAGATGCTCCAAGGGGGAGGGGATCCAAAAATGAAGGAGGATCGTTGATTGGTATGGGGGGTGAGATTTAATCTCAGCCGTATATTTTTTTATCCCCAATTATTATTATGTGGAATGGATGCTCAAGTGGGAAGTATCTTTCGAGTGGATGGGTATTCTGATGTAATCGTAGTTGTAGAACCCCGAGTACGAGGACCGTTAGATCTTGGTGGATGATCTGTCAGGAAATCACCGTAGGAAGGGATACCAACCTAGGTGGTTGGGAATTTCGACGGGAACGAGTTTGAATAGACACAAATTGTTGATCTAATGGATATAAGAAAATCATACCATCTAACTGAGGGTGTTTAGGAACCTAGATATTTCAATAAGATAAGTAGTGACACATATCTGAGAATTAATAAGAGTTAACTTAGTTAAAATTGTGATAAGATAATTCCTCACTTAAACATCTAGTGAAACCTATAACATGTCATTAAAAGAAGAAGAAAGT
>JZKD02S2181887.1:92344-111793 GCA_000966675.3 Picea glauca
CTTTTAATCATGACTGTGTGTTGGTTCTTTTGTCTTCATGAGTTGATCACAAAAATGGATCGACTCATTATATCATACCCATGCTTCTGTTGTGTTCTCAGTTCACCAACAGATCATATTTGATCTTTTATTGATTCTCTGTATTGTTCTAGTTTTAACTCTCTATCGAATTAAATATGTATGAGGCGCTTCATTCAAATAATTTACATATGACCATATGTGCAAAACCATTGGCTTATTGATTTAAGTGTTGCCTCTTATTTTACCCTTATTTCACTATTCCATACAGCTACAGGTGGTGACTAGGCGCTAGGCCAAGTGAGTGCTTGATCACTTATCAAAATCAATAATCACGTTTTAATGTCACGATGATATGAACGTTTCTCATTTACTTCGGAACTTTGGCTATTCGTGGCTCCTAGACTCTGGAGTAGCAATTCCTACGAAGTGATTACCTACCGAATAAGTCATAAAGCGGTGGTGACCACTTGCTTTCGGTTAACACCTCCACTTACGATATCCTTCCACTATGCTTGATCATCAATTGAGAATGCTCCCGAAGTAGATCAACGGTTAGCGTTACTTCGTGATTTATGCTTACTCTATCTTTCCACTGTACTTGATTAATGGTCGAGAATGATCCCGAAGTTATCTTATATCAACGATCAACGTTGACTTCGACATTCGACGCTTCAGGTGATTTCTCCTTCGCAGTCCTTCAATATTCCAGAGTTCATTTCGTCGAAGTATATCAGACGGTTGGATTTTATTTGCACGATGAATGGTTCTTGTTCATTTCAGAACTTCGAGACTTCTGACATTTTTTGGTGGTGAAACTACTGAATTACAAACTCTTGGAGTGACACAAATTGTTGACGTCACTTGTTGACATGGAACTGAATTAGTGGCCACCACATGTCACTTAGATTCGTGACTTACGCATACCTAAATTTCCAACTGCACTTTGACACTTGTCATCATCTGATTTTGCCACGTGTCCTTGCTAAGTAGTCTTGCTGACGTGGATCTCATCATGTGGCACATGTTCTTCTCTTGGATCTAACGTTTTTCCTAACTCTCGAAATGTATTTCAGATCAACAGTTGATAGTGACTTCAGAACTTCGGCCTTCGAGCAAACTCAAATGTTATGAATCATTTTTCTTCGAAGTGGTCAGCACTGAACTTGACCACTATTCTGATCCAACGATCATCATGTACTATTTAGATCTGATGGTCCTTCTTGTACCCAAAAATGATTAACTCAATCCAATGACTATCAAGAATTCAGGTATTCGGGATCTTAGGCCTTTTTCCTTGCTTATCCTATCCTTTCACTTTATATAGATCGGACGATAAGGATATTTCTTGAAGTGTTCCTTAGATCAAACGACTTGCGTCTAATTTGGGACACTTTGTGACTTACTCTGTCCTTCCATTAAACTTGATTCTACGGTCAGAATACTTCCCGAAGTGTTCCTCAGATCGGACGACTCATGTCCACTTCAAGACTTTGGCCTTCATGTAATGTTACTCGTTCTCAACCCTTTTCTGTTGAAGTGGTCAGCACCAAAATTGACCACTGCTACTGTGGCATGCTCTGAATAGATAAATGGTCGATGGGTTTTCCAGATCCAATGGTTGAGAATTCTCCCAGAGTAGATCAACCAACAGGGATGATTGCGGGGTCCCAACTAGCATGACGTTTAAAACTATCATCGAGCTCTGCAATGGAAACTTCTCGTAGGTAGTGAAACTGATGCCAATAGTAGATCTATTAGTGAGTGATGATCGATGGTCTAGACTAATTGCGGGATTGGAAATAACATGTTTTTTAATTCTCCCTTTGCGCTCCGCAATCAATCCATTCCCTTGATCTGGTGCTTGCATAACCAACGGTCCTGGTTTGTCCTGTGGATATTTCGATCCCAATCACGTTTCTGCAATGCTCTTTCCCTTCTGAGCTTCATGTGCATCATTAGTTGTTGAAATCAATGACAATATGTCCAACAATCTCCCCCTTTGTCATTGAGAGAAACACACTAACTTCACACACAAACTCCCCCTGTGATGATGCTTCTCTCCTCTGAAGTTCATCTCCCCCTTTGACATCAATGGAAAAGGGTTTCTCCCCTTATGATCAACTTTCTGTCTGTCTGCATGTTGTTGACCAAAATATGAACTTGGGTAACTCCCCCTGGAATCATGTTCTTCCTGCCATAACTGAATGACTCCCCTTGTCAATATGCTCTCTCTGCCTCTCACTACTCCCCCCCCTTTATTTCTGAAAGGGTAGATCTTCCTGACAAGGTCTCTTCCCCTATTAATTTACTTATTGTTTTATCTCAGTCCATTGGTATATTTGTGTTCAAATAAGTAGTCTTCTTGATACCAACTTGTAGTGATACCCAATTGTAGTGATCAAGTCTTCCAAAACTTAATTTAATTACTTTCTTATTTAATAACCAAAATAATCCTCTTGAGTTTTTACTGACTTTCCTTTGTCAAATAGAACAAGAGTATGAATCTTACTGATCTTTTTTATCTGCTTCTTATTCTTTTTTGATATTTCACAGGAATATCAATTGAGGAATGATACCAAATGATTTAAATACCAATTTTGTTATCAATTAATCTTTGTTGAATGATACTCCTTGAACTTTTCTACTACCTTTATTTTTCCTCTTCTTGTATTCTACAACTAACCCTACCAATGATTTTTCTTTTGACCATTAATCAATAGATATTTAAGATTTTCCATGCGTTAATTTTAAAAAATCTTGGCATAATCCTTTGATTTTGTAGAAACCAATTTAAACTTCTTTTTGTATTTTCTTTCTTTAGATAACAAATTATGATATCATCAGAATTGGATATTGTCCCATATTCTTCTATAGGCACTTCCTTTTCTTGGGCTTGATCTATTTCATATTGAATTCACATTATTTATTAGGACCTTCACCCATCATGTTCTAATTATTAATTTCTTCATTTTCAGGTGTAATATCATCTTTCTTGCTTTCTCCTTCATATTTTCTTCTCCATATATTTCTATGAGATATTCTGCTTTTTGGATCTACTCTTTCTAATTGTGTTTTTGGAGACTTGTCATCTCCTTTATTCTTCCAACTTTTATTAGGTTTTCTCACTGACTTGAATGACTTATTTAAGGATTAAATATTTGAACTCCTGCAGTTTTGGGATTTGTGCCCAAACCTATCATAGTTGTAACATCTCATTGTATGAATTTTTTTTGATATGTTCCCAACAAAATTGAATCTCCAACATCTAATTGATTTTTTGGATTTTCTTGTATATCCTTTCTCTAGTTTCTTGCAGTCCATTTCTTTATGGCCAAAGCTATGACAAGAAAAGAAATAGCCATTGAAGGTGTTTCCATTCTTGATTTTATTTTGGCTTAAGAAATTTGTCATTTGATTTTCTTCTTCCTTTTTACTTCTATAGCTTCCTTCCTTAATCAAGTTCGCGACTTGTAATTGCTTTGTAATTGCACCTTTTCCTTTTGAGAAGGATGATCCTTTCTCATGTTTGTAAATGGTGCTCCATTTGTCATTGTCTTCTTTCTTATTGTATCAAAGACCAGTTATGTCATCAGCTTATCTTTAGATCTTCCAAATCTTATCTAGGATAGTTGAGCTATTCTGGAAATTGACAATCTTATTTGTCTTTTCATTCATATTTTTGAGATTGAATATTTCTAACTTCAACATGTGACATAATTCTTCCTTTTTAGTCAATAAAATCTTCAAGGCTTATTCCACTTCTTTAGCATGTTCAAGTTGAGTCTTTAGATTGATGAATATTTCTTCTGTCTCATCCAAGACTTATTTGTATTTAATAGTTTTGTCATATGTCTTCAATTCTTCCATATCTTTTGTTAGATAAAAAACTTTAGTTTTCAATATTTTGATTTCTTCCTCGTATTCTATCTGAATCCTTTTGAGGTTGATGGCTTCTAATTCAAACATTTGACATGATTCTTCCTTTTTAGTTATTTGGATCTTTTGGACTTTTTTTTTTCTTATCTTCTTTAATTTGAGTCATTAGATCTGCATTAGTACTTTTATTTATCGTTTTGAAATTGATGATTTCCAATTCCAACATGTGGGAAGAATTTTCTTTCCTTGTTAACTGGATCTTTAGGTCTTCTTCACTTTCTTTAATTTCCTCAAGTTGAGTGTTTATATTGTTAACTAATTCTTTTGATTCTTTTAGTACTTCTTTTCTTTTACTATCATGTGTCTTTAATTCTTTCATCTCTTCTGTTAGATTAGTAACTTTGGTTTTCAATATTTTGATCTCTTTTTATTTGTCTTCTAGCTTAACTCTCTGTTCAAACTCTTCATGGTTAGATTTATCTAACTATTGAAGTTTCTCCAACTCTTCAAAAGTGCACATAACTATGTATTCAAGATGGTCAAGAACATTCACATGAACTTTAATATGCATACAATTTCATGGTTGCATACGAATCTCATCTATTGTAACTGTAACATCAGTCTTAAGATTATGTAATTTTTCTTTAGTGATTACTGAGGTATGCCTCAATTCCTTGATGAGGTTGTGTTCCTCATTGTTAATTGAGATCAAATCATGCATTTCATTCTGATTAGAATTTTTTTTCTCCGTATTATGTTCTTCAATCTGATTGCAATTTTCCTTTTCTTTATATTGTTCCTTATCTTGATAAGAATTCTCTTCTTTTGAGTTTTGTTCTTTATTTTGACAGGAATCCTCTTTATCTAAGTCTTGTTCCTCAGATAAAGACTCTTTATCTGAGTCTTGTTCTTTGACTAGATTTCTCTTCTTCTTGTATTTCATTTTGATAACAATTTTCTAGTTGGATCCATAATTCTTTAGCAGATTTGTAGTGCCCCATATTTTCTTTGACTTGGTCTGACAATCCATCCTAGATTGCTTTTAAGGCTACTGAATTGTTTGTCCTTGTTGTCTTTGCAGTTTTGGTTTTTCTCTTTGAAGTAGTTAAGTGCCAGGGCTTACTTACTACCGAATCCCAAACTCTAGATCCTCTTGACTTCAGATATCTTTTCATATTTTCCCTCCATGATGAATAATCTGTTCCATCAAATAAGGGAGCTTTATTTGTGGATATAACAATTTGTCCACCCATTTCTTTTGAATCTACCTTCAGTGTTTAAACTATGGTAAAGCCACCCGCTCTGATACCAATTATTGAAATGGACACTTGACACTGAGAGGGGGGGGGTGAATCAGTGTCACAAAACTTTGGACAATTTTCCACTTTTCATAAATTAACTGAACAACATATATTTATTTCATTTTCTCAACCAATATATAAAAGAATAAATAATTTATTCATTTATTTAACTTGAATGAATACATAAGATCAAACTCTAAATATCTTCAACTTCAAGCAACTATGAGAGACCCATGTCTATGTTACAAGACCCAGCTTGTAGGTCTGATATACAACAGAGAAATGAGGAATCCAACCCTCATAACAAGTCCCATCTTGTTGATCTCAGATCCAACTGAGATGTGAATAATTCAATCCTCATACAAGACCCAACTTGTAAACATGCACCAACCTGATAGAATGAACCTTCATTCAATCCATTATATATAAATATATATTCTTCAACAAATTCAACTACCCTTTCCTCTCACCATTATTTCTTGTTTATATAGTCTTCCAACTGGTATGAATTTGAATCATTGTGTCTTTTGATATTTGAACCATTGTACCTTTTCATTTAAATGATAATATTAATGTTTAAATAATAACATTTTTCCTTTTATCCTTTATTCATAATGCTCATGAATTAACTCTCTTTTAATCATGACTGTGTTTCGACTCTTTTGTCTTCATGAGTTGATCACAGACATGGATCAACTCATTATACCATACTCATGCTTATGTTGTGTTCTCAGTTCACCAAAAGATCATATTTGATCTTTTATCGATTCTTTGTATTGTTCTAGTGTTAACTCTATTTCGAATTAAATCTGTATGAGGCGCTTCCTTCAAATCATTTACATATGACCATATGTGAAAAACCACAAGCTTATTGTTTTAAGCATTGCCTCTTATTTTACCCTTATTTCTCTATTCCATACGACTGCATGTGGTTACCAGGCGCTAGGCAAAGCGAGTGCTTGATCACTTATCAAAATCAACGATCATGTTTTAATGTCATGATAATATGGACAGTTCTCATTTACTTCGGAACTTCGACTATTCATGGCTCCTGGACTCTGGAGTAGCAATTTCTCTGAAGTGATTACCTACCAAATAAGTCATAAAGCGGTGGTGACCACTTACTGTCAATTAACACCTCCGCTTGCATTATCTTCCACTATGCTTGATCATCGGTTGAGAACGCTCCTGAAGTAGATCAACGGTTAGCATTACTTCATGATTTATGCTTACTCTATCTTTCCAATGTACTTGATCAATGGTCAAGAATGCTCTCGAAGTTATCTTAGATCAATGATCAAAGTTGACTTCGGCCTTCGACGCTTCGGGTGATTTCTCCTTCACAGTTCTTCAATCTTCTGGAGTTAATTTCGCCAAAGTAGATCGAACGGTTGGATTTTATTTGCACGATGAATGGTTCTCGTTCATTTCAGAACTTCGGGACTTCGGGCATTTTCTGGTGGTGAAACTCCTGAAGTAAAAAATCTTGGAGTGACGTAACTTGTTGATGTCACTTCTTGACATGGAATTGACTAAGTGGATGCCACATGTCACTTAGATTCGTGACTTACGCATACCTAAAATACCAACTGCACTTTGATAGTTTCCATCATCTGATTGCGCCATGTGTCCTTGCTGAGTAGTCTTGCTGACATGGATATCCTCATGTGGCACATGTTCTTCTCCTGGATCTAACGGTTGTCCTAACTCCCGAAATGTATCTCAGATTGACGATTGAGAGTGACTTCGGAACTTCGGCCTTTAGGTGAACTCATATGTTCTGAATCCTTTTTGGCCGAAGTGGTCAGCTCCGAAGTTGACCACTATTTTGATCCAATGATCATCATGTATTCTTCAGATTTGATGGTCCTTATTTAACCCGAAAAATATTAACTCAATCCAATGATTATCGAGAATTCAGGTATTTGGGATCTCAGGCCTTTTTCCTTGCTTATCCTATCCTTCCACTTTATATAGATCGAACAGTCGCAATATTTCCCGAAGTGTTCCTTAGATCAGACGACTTGCATCTACTTCGGGACACTATGTGGCTTACTCTGTCCTTCCACTAAACTTGATCCAATGGTCATAATACTTCCCGAAGTGTTCCTCATATCGAACAACTCATGTCCACTTCGGGACTTTGGCCTTCGGGTAATCTTACTTGTTCTCAACCCTTTTGTGCTGAAGTGGTCAGCATCGAAGTTGACCACTGCTACCTTGGCTCTCTCTGAATAGATCAATGGTCGAGGGGTTTTCCAGATCCGACGATTGATAATTCTCCTGGAGTAGATCAATGATCAGGGATGATTGTGGGGTCTCAACTAAAACGACGTTTAAAACTATCGTCGAGCTTCACAATGGAAAATGATCGTTGGTAGTGAAATTGATGCCAACCGTAGATCTATTGGTGGGTGATGATCGACGGTCTAGACTAATTGCAGATTGGAAATAATGTGTTGTTTAATTCTCCCTTCGCGCTTTGCAATCAATCCCTTACCTTGATCTGGCACTTGCATATCCTACGGTCTTGGTTTTTCCCGTGGGGATTTCGATCCCAATCACATTTCTGCAATGCACTTTTTCCCTTCTAAGCTTCATGTGCATCATCAGTTTCTGACATCAATGACAATATGTCCAACAATCTCCCCCTTTGTCATTGAGGGAAACACACTAAATTCATACACAAACTCCCCCTGTGATGATGCTTCCATCCTCTGAAGTTACTCTCCCCCTTTGACATCAATGGAAAAGGGTTGCTCCCCTTATGATCAACTTTATGTCTGTCTACATGTTGTTGAACAAAACATGAACTTGGGTAACTCCCCCTAGAATCATGTTCTACCTGCCATAACTGAATGAGTCCCCCTGTCAATATGCTCTCTTTGCCTCTCACTACTCTCCCCCTTTATTTATGAAAGGGTAGCTCTTCCTGACAAGGTCTCTTCCCCTGTTAATTTACTAACTGTTTTATCTCAGTCCATTGGTATATTTGTGTTCAAATAAGTAGTCTTCTTGATACCAACTTGTAGTGATACCCATTTGTAGTGATCAAGTCTTTCAAAACTTAATCTAATTACTTTCTTATTTAATAAACAAAATACTCCTCTTGAGTTTTTACTGACTTTCCTTTGTCAAATAGAACAAGAGTATGAATCTTACTGATATTTTTGATCTGCTTCTTATTCTTCTTTTATATTTCACAGGAATATCAATTGAGGAGTGATACCAATTGATTTAAATACCAATTTTATTATCAATTAATCTTTGTTGAATGATACTCAAACTTTTCTACTACCTTTATTTTTCCTCTTCTTGTATTCTACAACTAACCCTACCAATGATTTTTATTTTTACCACTAATCAATAGATAGTCAAGATTTTCCATATGTAAAATTTAAAAACTCTTGGCATAATCCTTTGATTTTGTAGAAACCAATTTAAAATTCTTTTTGTATTTTCTTTCTTTAGCTAACAAATTATGATATCAATAGAATTCGATATTGTCCCATATTCTTCTATAGGAACTTTCTTTTCTTGGGCTTGATGTATTTCATATTTAATTTCACATTCTTTATTAGGACCTTCACCGATCATGTTCTTATTATTAATTTCTTCATTTTTAGGTGTAATATCATCTTTCTTGCTTTCTCCTTCAGATTTTCTTCTCCATATCTTTCTATGAGATATTATGATTTTTGGATCTTCTCTTTCTAATTTTGTTTTGGAGACTTTTCATCTCCTTTCTTCTTCCAACTTTTATGAGGTTTTCTCACTGACTTGAATGACTTATTTAAGGATTGAATTTTTGAACTCCTATAGTTTTTGGATTTGTGCCCAAACCTATCACAGTTGTAACATCTCATTGTATGGAAAAATTTTGTTGTGTGCCCAACAAAATTGCATCTCCAACATCTAATTGAGTTTTTGGATTTTCTCGTATATACTTTCTCTAGTTTCTTGCATTCCATTTCTTTATGGACAAAGCTATGACAAGAAAAGCAATAACCATTAGAGGTGTTTCCATTCTTGATTTTATTTTGGCTTAAGAAATTTGTCGTTTGATTTTCTTCTTCCTTTTTACTTCTGTCATTGTCTTCTTTCTTATTGTATCGAAGACCAGTTTTGTCATCAACTAACCTTTGGCTATTCCAAATCTTATCTAGGATAACTGAGCTATTTTGGAAATTGACAATCTTATTTGTATTTTCATTCATCTTTTTTAGATTGGCTATTTCTAACTTCAACATGTGGCATAATTCTTCCGTTTTAGTCAACTGAATCTTCAGGGATTCTTCCACTTCTTTAGCATGTTCAAGTTGAGTCTTTTGATTGATGACTATTTCTTCTGTCTCATCCAAGACTTCTTTGTATTTCATAGTTTTTCCATATGTCTTCAATTCTTCCATATCTCTTGTTAGATCAAAAACTTTAGTTTTCAATATTTCGATTTCTTCCTTGTATTCTATTTGAATCCTTTTGAGGTTGATGGATTCTAATTCAAACATTTGGAATGATTCTTCCTTTTTAGTTATTTGGATCTTCTAGGATTCTTCCTTTTTATTATATTCTTTATTCGAGTCATTAGATATGTATTAGTACTTTCATTTGCCTTTTTGAAATTGATGATTTCCAATTCCAAGAATTGTCTTTCTTTGTTAACTGGATCTTTAGGTCTTCTTCACTTTCTTTAATTTCCTCAAGTTGAGTGTTTAGACTATTAACTAATTCTTATGATTCTTTTAGTGCTTCTTTTCTTTTACTGTCATGTGTCTTTAATTCTTCCATCTCTTCTGTTAGATTAGTAACTTTGGTTTTCAATCTTTTGATCTATTTTTCTTTGTCTTCTAGTTGAACTCTTTGTTCAAACTTTTCATGGTTAGATTCATTTAACTGATGAAGTTTTTCCAACTCTTCAAAAGTGCACATAACTGTGCATTCAGGATGGTCAAGAACATTCACATGAACTTTAATATGTATATAATTTCCTTATTGCATATGAATCTCATCTATTGCAATTGTAACATTAGTCTTAAGATTATGTAATTTTTCTTTAGTGAATACTGAGGTATGCATCAATTCCTTGATGCGGTTTTCTTCCTCATTGTTGATTGAGATCAAATACTGCATTTCATTCTGATTAGAAATCTTTTTCTCTGTAGTATGTTCTTCAATCTGATTACAATTTTCCTTTTCTTTGTCTTGTTCCTTATCTTGATATGAATTCTCTTCTTCTGAGTTTTTTTCTTTATTATGATAGGAATCCTCTTTATCTAAGTCTTGTTCCTCACTTTGATTGGACTTCTCGTCTTCTTGTGTTTGATTCTGATAACAATTTTCTAGTTGGAGCCATAATTCCTTAGCAGATTTGTAGTGCCTCATCTTTTCTTTGACTTGGTCTGACAATCCATCCTGGATTGATTTTAAGGCTACTGAATTGTTTCTCCTTTCCTCCTTTGCAGTTTTGGTTTTTCTCTTTGAATTAGTTAATTGCTAGGGCTTACTTACTACCGAATCCCAAACTCTAGATCCTCTTGACTTCAGATATCTTTTCATATTTTCCCTCCATGATGAATAATCTGTTCCATCAAATAAGGGAGCTTCATTTGTGGAGATAACAATTTGTCCATCCATTTATTATGAATCTACCTTCATTGTTTAAACTG
The DNA here is from genome assembly GCA_000966675.3 of Picea glauca. NCBI lineage: Eukaryota > Viridiplantae > Streptophyta > Pinopsida > Pinales > Pinaceae > Picea > Picea glauca. Next base: position 103,209 of record JZKD02S2181887.1, read on the forward strand.
TGTTGAATGAACCCGCTCTGATACCAATTGTTGAAATGGACACTTCACATTGAGAGGGGAGGTGAATCAGTGTCACAAAACTTTGGACAATTTTCCACTTTTCATAAATTAATTGAACAACATATATTTATTTCATTTTCTCAACCAATATATAAAAGAATAAATATTTTATTTATTTATTTAATTTGAATGAATAGATGATATCAAACTTTGAATATCTTCAACTTCAAGCAACTATGAGAGACCCATCTCTCTATTACAAGACCCAGCTTGTAGTTCTGAGATCCAACTGAGAAATGAGGAATCCAACCCTCATAACAAGTCCCAACTTGTTGATATCAGATCCAAAAGAGATGTGAGGAATCCAATCCTCATACAAGACCCAGCTTGTAAACATGAACCAACCTGATAGAATGAACCTTCATTCAATCCAGTATATATAAGTATATATACTTCAACAAATTCAACTACCCTTTCCTCTCACCATTCTTTCTTCTTTACATAGTCTTCCAACTGGTGTGAATTTGAATCATTGTGTCTTTTGATATTTGAACCATTGTACCTTTTCATTTAAATGGTAATATTAAGCAATAAATAATACCATTTTTCCTTTTATCCTTTATTCATAATGCTCATTAATTAACTCTCTTTTAATCATGACTATGTGTCGGTTATTTTGTCTTCATGAGTTGATCACAGACATGGATCAACTCATGATATCGTACTCATGCTTCTGCTGTGTTCTCAGCTCACCAACAGATCATATTTGATCTTTTATCGATTCTCTGTATTGTTATAGTGTTAAATATTTGTCGAATTAAATTTCTATGGGGTGCTTCCTTCAAATCATTTACATATAACCATATGTGCAAAACCACGAGCTTATTGATTTAAGCACTGCCTCTTATTTTACCCTTATTTCTATATTCCATATGACCATATGTGGTTACCAAGTGCTAGGCCAAGCGATTGATTGATCACTTATCAAAATAAACAATCACATTTTAATGTCACGATGAGATGGATGGTTCTCATTTACTTTGGTACTTCAGATATTAATGGCTCCTAGACTATGGAGCAACAATTCCTCTGAAGTGATTACCTACTGAATAAGTCATAAAGCGATGGTGACCGCTTGTTTTCGATTAACACCTCCACATACGCTATCCTTCCACTATGCTTGATCATTGGTTGAGAACGCTCCCGAAGTAGATCAACGGTTAACGTTACTTCATGATTTATGCTTACTCTATCTTTCTACCTTACTTGATCAATGGTCGAGAATGATCCTGAAGTTATCTTAGATCAATGATCAACGTTGAATTCGACCTTCAATGCTTCAGGTGATTTCTCCTTCACATTCCTTCAATCATTCAGAGTTCATTTCGCCGAAGTAGATCAGACGATTGGATTTTATTTGCATGATGAACGGTTCTTGTTCATTTCGGAACTTCGGGACTTCGAGACTTTGGGCATTTGCTGGTGGTGAAACTCCTGAAGTACAAACTCCCAGAGTGACGTAACTTGTTGATGTCACTTGTTGACGTGGCACTGACTGAGTAGCTACCACATTTCACTTAGATTCGTGACTTATGCATACCTGAAATGCCAACTGCACTTTGACACTTGTCATCATTTGATTGCAGCACATGTCCTTGCTGAGTAGTCTTGTTGATGTGGATCTTCTCATGTGGAACATGTTCTTCTCTTGGATCTAACAATTGTCCTAACTCCCGAAATGTATCTCAGATCGACGACTGAGAGTGACTTTGGAACTTTGGCCTTCAGGTGAAATCATATGTTTTGAATCCTTTTTCGTAGAAGTGGTCGGCGTCGAAGTTGACCACTATTCCGATCCAACGATCATCATGTGTTCTTCAGATATGATGTTTCTTCTTTAAATCGAAAAATATTAACTCAATCCAACGACTATCGTGAATTTAGGTATTCGAGATCTCAGGCCTTTTTCCTTGCTTATCCTATCCTTCCACTTTATATAGATCAGATGGTCAGGATATTTCCCAAAGTGTTCCTTAGATCAGACGGATTGCATCTACTTCAGGACACTTTTTGGCTTACTCTTTCCTTCCACTAAACTTGATCCAATGGTCGGAATACTTCCTGAAGTGTTCCTCAGATCGAACGACTCATTTCCACTTTGGGACCTCGACCTTCGGGTAATCTTACTTCTTCTCAACCCTTTTGTGCCGAAGTGGCCAGCACTGAAGTTGACCACTGTTACCTTGATGCGCTCTGAATAGATCAGCGGTCGAGGGGTTTTCTAGATCCGACGGTTGAGAATGCTCTCGGAGTAGATCAATGATCATGGATGATTGTGGGATCCCAACTAGCACGACATTTAAAACTATCATTGAGCTCCGTAATGGAAATTGCTTGTTGGTAGTGAAACTGACGCCAATTGTAGATCTATTGGCAGGTGACAATTGATGGTCTAGACTAATTTTGGGATTGGAAATAACGCATTGTTTAATTCTCCCTTCATGCTCTGAGATCAATCCCTGCCCTTGATATGACGCTTGTGTATCCAATGGTCCTAATTTGTCCCGTGGGGATTTCGATCTCAATCACGTTTCTGCAATGCGCTTTCCCTTCTGAGCTTCATGTGTGTCATCAGTTGTTGACATCAATGACAATATGTCCAACATTAATAAGTGGACAAACTCAATATTTCCTAATAGTCTCAATTTTTTTACACTATCAAAATAGAAGAGTGAGCTAATAAGTGGACAAACCTAATGTTTCCAAATAGTCTCAATTTTTTTGCAATTCGAGTCATTCTAGTTGTCTTAAGCTAGGCCAAAATTTTTAGGGATAAATTTCTTTGGTCGAAGTTCCCATCAAGTGGAACCATAACTTATAGAAAAATTCTTCAACATTTGGGGGAGAATTTATGTTGGAAACGAATGGTTTTGTCCACTTATTATGTTACTCCAAAAATAACAGACTCAATTAATAAACAAAAAAACTAAGTCTTTTCGATGAATCTATTTTTTCCCAAAGATAGAGTTCCACTCTTAAATGATCAAATTTCTGTATCACTTAAATACCAAGTAAAAATTAACATCTCCAAAAAAATAGAAAAGCAAAATCATACAACTATCAAATTTAAATATAACTATAGAAATTAATTACCACCTTATAAATGAGAAAAAATAAATGCAACTCACAAATTTCAATATAGCTATATAATAGACATAAATTCCTTGTAATAAAAATGAAAAAAAAAAAGAAGTTTTCCTATTATTCTTAAATTTCAAGAAAGTTTGGATGACCAACTACTAATGAGTTAAACTGTGACAATGATAATGGTTATCATTGATTAAGACCAACTTTCTCTATCATTATAAGAAAAACTAATAAGGAATTAATTGATTTACTTTAACATCTTGTTTCTATAACAAAAAATATTAGAGAGAAGCTTACCTAAATCTCCATAGTTTTGATGAGTTAACACAATATAAAATCATTAGTATCACAAGTATTTTGAAATTGATATTGAGATTTAATACATGGGTATACATAGGACATTATAAGATAAAGTGTTTTTCATCCTCCACCTTCCTAGTATCACACAGAGGAAAATTCTTTCATTCCATGGCATTTTAGGATTGGTCAAATGCCTAGTTTCACTATGAATCTTGTGAGAGTTTGTTCTTTTTTTTCCAAGTTACAAATCTCGGGAAAACCCCCAAGTACTTCCCCTCATTTTGAGGATGGTACCCAGGGTAAACCCTATAATCTTCAGGGCACAAGGTTGGTCAACAACAAGGCTCAATGCCATTACAATAATATACCCATTAAAAGCTCAACATGTCACTTGTAGGAATTGAACTAGGTGGGGAGGATAACAATTTTCTCCCAACCACCCGATCTAAGCCCAATTGACATGAGAGTTTGTTCTTATTTTAGCATTATTGACTTTCTTCTTTAAGCCAATTACAACAAAAATATACTTTTGATCTTCTAGATTTGGTAAATGACTTCCTTGTAGTACCTTAATTTTGTCTTATCCTCTATTTCTTCCTTGCATTAGAGCTTCTCCTTGAATTTAAATGTTATAGTACTTTTAATGTTACCAATATTATGTAGAATGACCTCTTTTTATATTCTCCAATTGTTTATCCAAGAATTATCATCTTTAGGCCATCCCCTCTTATTAAGCCATTGGTGATTTTAACATGAGTTTGAAACAATCCTAAAAAGTCTCTTGCCATCCATGTTAGTTATCTTGTGTTTATGAATTATGTACCTAATCATAACCATACTCTCAATGGGTGAAAGACTAGCTTCTGAGAGACGACTCAGATAAGGTGTATTTCCCTTAACTTTAAGATTATAAATTACAAAATGCTTCTAGATTTGCTTGATTTTCCATCGGGATTCTCTAGAGATATGCAACCCCAAACTTCACATCCATATAAGATAACATGAGTAACAAGAGAATTAAAAAATAATTTTTTTTCCTAGAACCATAAATATTTTATTTTACATTTGTTCTCAAGACCAAAATGGGTTTTCCATCCTCCATTGATCATTTTCTCAATGCTACAGTTCTAGTTGAGCTTGTGATCAAGGTTGACTCCAAGATATTTCTATGAGTTAACTTCCTCTAAGTTGTTATTGTCATACATGAAATTAGTGCATGTGATCTTTGGATTTGATTGTCATAACCTTTGTCTTATTAATGTTTACGAACATATTGGTGCTAGAACACAAATATTTGAGAATGATTAGTTGCTTGTCAAGATTAGACTAACATCTCAATAAAAGAACACTATCATAAACTTATAAAAAAAGGATGATGACTATTCCAATGAAAGTAGTGCCATAGCAACCTACTTTTACCAAAAAATCCCCTAGCTTGTCAATGTAAATACCAAAAAATGGTAGGGGACAAGGGGCAAGCTTGTTTAACCATTGTATTAGAATTAATTTCTTATAAAAAACCAGGCCCATTGTTCATATACTTAGCAATAACTTTCTCATACAATTTTAGTGCAACAACTCTCAATTCAAAAGGAACCTTTAACTATTCTAACTGATTTCAAAGTTTATCTCTAGATACTACATCAAAAGATTTCCTAAAGTCAATGAAGAGCATAGGAGATTGATTTTGTTATCTCGACATTCCTCTACTATAATCTTCTTCTTCTTCTTCTTTTAACATAAACGATTGTTTTGATATTATCAAAATGTTGCAGCTGAATTGGTCAACAAACTAATACATTGAGAGTTTCAATATAGCTAATGCTAATATGTAATGAGGCAATAAATTTGCCTTCCTAGTTAGAACTTTAAAATTTGTTCTCATTATTGAACTACAAAATTCTCTCATCACCAAACTACAAAATGCTCTCATCATCTAACTACAAAATGGACTTTGACAAACTACAAAAATTTCTCTTCTTTGGAAATCTCAAATTTTTGTGTATTTTCTAAACTTCAAAATCTTCTTTGGTGAAATCAATTTTTTGGCTTTTGGGGAGCTCAAATTTTTGCATCTTTTTCAAACTTAAAAATCTTCTTCGACGAACTCAAATTTGTGTGTCTTCGTTGAACTTCAAAATCTTCTTGGGTGAACTCAATTTACTTTTGTGTCCATTAGCAAAATGAATTTTTCTTCCCATCAATGAACTTGTTTAACTTAGAAATTTGTATCCCATTCCGAGATGGATTTGGGCCATTGATCTCAAGATCAAATGTGATCTAGGTTATTGATTTCGCCAAACTTCCCAGCTGCCATGAAAGCATGAAATTCAACCTTCTAGGCCATATTTAACTCTGTAGCTTGAAGATCAACACAATTAATCATCTCTTCGACGATTTTGAGTGCAAATTTGACTTGCATTTTCTCAAAAATTTGGGGATTTCTCTCCCATTTTACAAATTTCCCAAAATTCGATGCAAATTAAAACTCTCTAGAGAAAAATGATCAAATTCATGCCAATTTATGGCCCATATGGGTTTGGTGTTGAAACCTTTTCTCTGATACCACTTTGTAATGTAGCCAACTCCCATGTCAAGTCACATTACTACCAAGTCGACATAATACAACTCTAATACCAATTTAAAAATGTATAAACACGACAAGATGAACAAAATTATGCAGATAACCATAAAAACATTTATAGATGCACACTACTCAAGTATACACCACATTTAAAATCATAAAATAGAATAAACGCAACAATTAAACACAACATTGAAACAATAAATCAACAATGATTAGAACATTTATCTTTATCAATTTTTTACATAATCAGATGTAGACGTCAGACTTTCCACCCAACCATAAGTGTCGTTGCACCAATTCTCTCTGCAACAGGCCACCCCAAAGTTGGGGCTATGAGTTCACAAGGACGGACAAGCTCTTATGGGTGTCTACAATGCACACAAATGACCCAATACTTAGTAAAAAAATAGTGACACAACTCCTATAGTGATTGCAACCACCTAGCTCTCTTCCCCATTAGTCTGCAAAACCCAAGGGATGATATTTCCTTCTCTACACCGTAGTCCCTCAACAATCTCTATCCCCTCCAAGGCTCCATCATAGACTGACCAGGAATCATTAGATAAAATTTGGGGCTAAAATGGGCCTTATAAGAAAAACCATGCATGTTGAGTTGGAAGTTCAACAACCAATAGAATTTGAAAGAATTTAGTCAACGATAACGGTTGAGTTGGATATATAAAAGTCAAGAATGATTATGTGTCATGTTTCTATTTGAAAATATTTAACCATATGTACAACTCATCTTAATTAAGATCTTCATAAGATCGTTTCGGGAAATGTTAAATATTTTTGAAATACTCAATATGGAGTATTTTATATTATTAGTACTTCCATTATTTATTATATAATATATATTATCATTTATTTACTATACTTCCATTATTATTATGTATGAATATTAATGTTTACTTCCATTATATATTAATAATGTATTGTTATTATTACATTATTATATAATAATATTATATTTTATATGATTATTATATAATTATTAATTTGTAATATTATATAATATTTAATTTGTAGTTACAAAGTTGTATTATACTTTCTAATTTATAGTATTATATAAGTTCTATATAATAGTTAATAAGAATTGACCTTTTCAATAATAATGATGATGATGATGATGTCACTGCCACACATCAAATTGGTGTATGAGAGACCCTCTTGTTTGTGGGACAAGGGACTCCCTCTGTGCAACGATTTGACTGCTAAAGCCTACAAATATGTACATACCCTACCCCCTCTGGATACCTGTGTCTTCCTCTAACATGTGTGCCCTTTTTCTAATTCATACTATAAATATGTATGCCCACATTCACAATTATAAAGTAGTGACATTTTATTATGTACATATTCATAATATTATTTTGTATTATGACTATATTATATATTCAAGATTATTATATTATAAATTTCGTCTACTTGGTCATATTCACATTAGTAGTATAATAAAATTCGTATTATTATTATATTAGTTATTAATTCATATTATATTATGATTATATTCTATATTATGTAGTATTATTTTATATATTATAAATTATTATTATCATATTATTATCATATATTAATAAAATATCATATATCCTACTTTCATATTATATATTAATAGTAAATATTTATTATCATTTATTATGTATGCACAACAGTTTAAATGTCTCATTATTATTTTTAACTCTTATCTTATAATTCTACATTAACCTAACTTATATGGTAGTGTGATGTGGCATGTATAGCTTATTATTTTATAATTTTCTTAGGAGGTCCATTTTTAACCAAATTTCCTCTAATGCTTTCAGTTGTGGGCTCCATGAAATCCAACTATAATAGGATCGCTCACAATAGCATTTACACATGATCTTTTGGGTATTTTCTCAACATAAATTCACTTATAGGCATGGTAACATCATTGTTAGCATAATTACCAGTTTTAGCAAGTTTTCCTCAATAGTTACTATGGTTGCCTCCCTTTTCCCGAAACTAAGCTATGTTTTTCTTTCTTCTCATAGCTGTAAAATTATCTCCCTCCCTATATTTTAATTTCCTTTCCCATGCATGTTTGATCCAGGTGGATATCGGTGGCCACCCACCTTTTCCATCTGGCTCAAAACAATTTTCTAGCAATTTTGGCAATTTACTATTTTTAGCAGTTTTTAACTTCCGAGGTCATTTTGAGGGCCTAAATGAAGTTTTTTTGGGATCGAGCTTCTCAATGATATATGAAGGCTCTAATTGATCCCCCAAAATTAATATCATCGACGATACCTTTGTTGGATTACTGAGAGGGGGGGTGAATCAGTAATAACGTAATTATAGTCCTTTTTCTTCAAATGTTATATCAATGTAGAACTATTATCCAAAATGAGAAGTAATAAATAAACAATCACACACATGAATAGTACACCAATGTTTTACGTGGAAACCCAAATAGGGAGAAAACCACGTAATGCTTTTTCTTATATGTCTTGAAGAATTACATTCATTGGAAGCACCAACTTCCTTTGTTTTCCAGCTGCAACTGGAAGGAGGCTCCAACCCCCTAGTT
>JZKD02S2181887.1:130407-154594 GCA_000966675.3 Picea glauca
CATCGAATACATAAGAAACCATCTGATTATGATTAGGTTCGTTTCGAAATAAGTGACATCAGAATACTTATGAAATCATACTCATTACAATAGAATCCATTGCGAAAAGAAGCGAGATCAGAATGCATATATAAACGAGTTTATCACAAATTAATCCATTGTGGGAATGCAGGGACGGAAAAATACATATATAATCAGCTTATCACCATTATATCCTTTGTGAAATAAAACGACATCAAATTACATTTATATAATCCTTATTACATTTAGATCCAATGCTAAATAAAGCGAAGTCAATTACATATATAATCCTTATTACAATTTGATCCATTGCGAAATAAAGAGATATCATAATTGTGAAAAGTAAACCATACACAAGCCATTAACCTTGGACACTTGTTTGCTGATGTCCTTTGGTTGCTGACGATCCTCCTTGCTCCCGCTTGCTAATCGTTGAGACCTCACCGGTACCTCCCAGACTATGCTAGGGGTACTCTTCTTCCCCTTGAGCCCCCCGAGCCGCAAAGGGGCCACGCACACAAAAACCAGAGAAAAGTATAGCACCCAGCTCGCCTCGCAAGGTCGAGCTACCACTCTCTATCGAGTTGGGCATCCCAACTCCTACAAGAAAAATTCAGTGAAGAAAAATATCGGCAGCATAACCTTACGCCTACCAGTCGTGATCCTTTCCTCTTCCCTGCCATTCCTTTTATAGAGTTTTCTTAGTGACTTCTTTTATAGAGTTTTCTTAGTGACTTCTTTCCAAAAGCACATTAAATTCTTTTTGTTAATTTATTATTAGGAAAATTCTTCCCTGTACACTTGTCACCCGATCCCTTAGTTGCACCAGAAATTCAATTAATTAATTAATTTAAAATGTCAAATTCCCTCACCCACCTAAAAGCGTTCCTAAAAACGCTCATTGATGTCCCTTTACTCCCTTACATTCTCTTAATGACTGACGTCTTTCTTAAAGCTTGGTTGAGTTAGAAAATGGAAAGTTCTCTAGACTAGATTCCCTTCAATGTTCCACTTTCCTTTTGTATTTAAGTTTCCCCTTTTTGGTCTAAGTTCTAAATTAGCAAGTTTTGTAAAAATCAACAATCAATATTTTAAATAATTTAATCCTCCATTTGATTCTAAATTTGATTTTCCCCCTTTTAATTATAATTTGATTTTTTTCCCCCTTTTATTAAATGCTTAATTAATTTTTTGTCCTCATATCCTAGTTAGACCTAGGCTTTAATTTCAACTAGGCTTAACAAATTTTAAGGGAAAATTTATAATTAATATACTTTACTAATGCATAATAATTTTAGGGCTGACCATGTCAAGGTAAGATATTGTTTTCTAGGTACTTAGGTTCATTGACTCACCAATGTTAGAACCGCGATGTTCCCTTCAAGACACACTACTTGCTCCAAGGGTGCCACTCGCCTGCCTTCCAATTTCATTTATGCGACGTTCCCTTCAAGACGCACTATGTGCTCCAAGGGTGCCACTAGCCTTTTGACTGATTTTGGTAGACGTCAAACCCTTGGAGTCAATACTCCGTCAGGTGACCTTGTGGGAGACTAAGGAACTTTAAGGAATAAGGACACTGCCTTATTGTGTGCCCCTTAGAATCATCATGAGCGATTGTCACAGTCTGCCCTCACGACATCGTGGATCTCTCAAACTAGGTAATCGTTAACCTACAGTTCGAGCCACGACGGGAGTGCTAGTAGTCTGTGGTAGGGTTGTTGCCACATCTCTCCCTCAATATCTTTGGTTGTCGTGCGTGACCCCTTTACTCCAAATGTGAGTCTGATTAACAAGCTATCGTCATCCTGCAAACATCAACGAAACATGTCAGCGATCCATAAACAACATCATAATATACCAGTCATATGTCACATATGCAATAACATAAATTCTCAAACCATAAACAATCCACTCCCTGACTCGATCCAGATTCCAAGGGGTCCATCGACATCCTCAATCTATCCAAAGTCTTGCACACTCAGGAGAAACCAGTCAATAGCACATGTCGACACATATATAATCAAATAACATGTCATCATATCCACAACATCATCATAATCCATAAGTGAAACAATCAATCATATAATGAACAAGATCACTTACACGCAAGTGTCCTCAAAGAATAAGTCAAATCAGGTGTGCACAAAAGAGGGATGTTACACATAATATGTGGAAAATCAGAAGTGTTTGCTTCTTCAAACAAGAAACTACGAGTTACTGTAGCGGTGTTCGCCAAATGGTCCACTGGTTATGTGAAATAAATATTCTTGTTTTTCTAAAGTCAGTATAACTTTTAAATTCTCGTTGGATCAATTACTCATAATAAACCATGTCTTTTATTTCAAATTTCCCCTTTACCAAAGTGTAACGACCCTGACTGTTACGACACAAAAACGATGTGCAACAGGTAATGTTTTTTTTAAAAGCATTAGTAAAACAATGTCAACAATAAAATCATAGCAACGCAACTCGACAACATCATAATGAATGAATTACACGTGACACATCGTCGTAATAAATCATGTCACAACCGACACATCCACAATTTAGAGATGATATATAATCACTCATCATCATAAATGAACAATGACACAAAGTAATAGCATCACCTGCTACTCATCATTGAAATAAATAACAATGCAATCAATGTGTCAACGAAGGATAACGACACATAAACATAAAAGGCATAGCATATTAGCACATCAAGCTTGAAGCAAATTAAGACATCACTCATCAGATAAAGAATATAAAATGACTACCCACCCATCCTACCCTACAAGGTTAGGACCTCCAGGACACATAAACAAGGCTCAAGCTTAGGTTCCCATAGATTTTGACCATTTAAGGTCTCAGGTCTCGCGACTATTCTAAGGAACAAGGAGGTGTCTATGTTCCACTAACAATTAAGTCCAACATTAACTAGATCAATCAATCATAAACATCATTTAATCATAGCACAAGGGTAATTATCATCCTTCAATCATACATCAACATTTAAATTCATGGTGCAAGGTAAACCTGTTCTAAATCAAACATACTTCAATAATATCAAGGCGCATTAGTAACTAATTTATAATCCAATCATGCAACCTTGATAATCAAGGCGCAATAGAAACTAGTCATTAATCCCTTAGGAAATAACAAATTAATAGCACCCTTAAAAGTGTTAAATCAACAAACCAAATGACACAAGAGAAACAACCTTATCATAATCATACACCAACATACTAATGGGGCAAGAGAATCTAATTATTCACCCAGTACATTTCATGCGCAATAATCTGATCATATTAAGTCTAAGCGCGAAGAAAACTAAGCACAAAACCCAACGCACAACATTCATAATTAGTCACAGAGAAAAATATTTCTAGTTCCTAAAGTAATCATACGCCAAACTTATCATCCTAATAATATTATCCCCTAAAATAAACATGTTCGGTCATTATCATTATAATATTATTGAGCAATAATTATTACTAAGGTCACACCATTATTACTATAATTACATGGAGTAAGGATTCACCATTAGCGAAATAATTACACTACTTGAATAAGATTTAATACAATGAATATATTGAATAAGAAATTAATGGAATACTTACATTGAATGGGAATTTAATACCATTTACATCGAATTGGAATTTATCAATAGGATTAATCATAAAAATGGTACTATAAAAGATAAAGTTCTTTACTCAAGGATCAAGTCACTCGACTTGTATGACTAAGTTTTATTGCAAAGGTAATGACGCAACAACTCATACCTTACACCACACCAAAAAAAAGGAAGACAATCACAGACTCAGTCCAAGACGCTCCTTCCACACGATTCTGGGGAACTTAAATACAACCGCAATCAATGCAAGCAAATCCTGAGTGGAAGGAACCTGAGCTAGAAACGCTAGAAAACTCCTGGCAGATCGTTGAGCATTCAAAGCAATGGAATGTAACACTGAGCATTAAATAATAAATGTTTGAGTAACATTGAGCATGAAACCTTTAAATTCAGAGTGAAAACTGTGTGTCAACTTGAATACTACTCCTAAAATATGAGCGCAATTGTCCAAGTCTGAGGGAGTAAAAATGAGTGTAAGTTGAGGACTGCGCATAAGAATCTGAGCTCACATGTGTTAAGTCCATGTGGGTAAAATCGAGGGTGAGTGGAAGGATTGTGCATCAATCTACGCACAATTTTTTAAGCATGAGTGTGTAGTAACGAGGGTAAGTTTGAGGACGACGCGTAAGAATCTGAGTGCAAAATATAGGAGGTTTGAAAATAAAAACGCTTAGTTATTGCCCCTCGATCTCAGAGGATACTATTCTACCAGAGGATCACTTCAAATGGGAAAGCACATAGTATGTCAGGTAAACGGTCCCCCAAACCGTGATATCCTATTAATAAAATCATAACAACTGGCACACATCAATAAACAAAACTTTGGATCTCCATGTTTTTAGTGAAGACATAATATGTACTTTCATTACCATAACAGGTGGAAAAGAAAAAGTGTTTGCTTCTTCAAACAATAAACTACTAGTTACTGCAACGTTGTTCACTAGATGGTCCATTGGTTACATGAAATCAATATTCTTGTTTTTCCAAAGTCGGTATAACTTTCATATTATTGCTAGATCAATTACTCATTATTGACCCTTGACCAAGTTTTGAGGAAACATTGGTCGTGTTTGACCACTTTTTGGACTTCAACAGGATGGTTGAAGATGGAGCGCCTAGGCGAAGCTGAGATCGCGGGATCTCACTTGCTTTTCCAGCTTGTGGACCTAGCGAAGGGTTTACTAGGGTTTATGTAATGGGTTAAGGGATGTCGTCCCATGGGTTTACCCATGATTAGGCCTTTTTGCAAATGCATAAATAAGTAGCTAAGCGATGTAAGAAGTCTAGTTGGCTATGTGCACAATATGTTGTAAGTGTTATTGTTGTCTTAGTGCAAGCGGTTGTAAGTTGATTTGTGCAAACCGACTTTGTAGAGTGAGGCTCTATGCCTTGACCTGATTTTGGGAAGGAGGATCTGGCATGCAGCGCGCAGATCTCCTATCCTCTGTGGATTTTGGCTATGTGGTTTTGTGCACAGAAGCGATTGAATGTAAGAATATTGAAGACTAATAAAGAAGAAGAATAAGTTGGTGGACACATCCCCACACTGGGTTGAGCCACGTATATCCTGTGTCTTGATGAGCTTTGTGCAATGTGAATTATGTTGTTTATCTACTTAGTGTTTTTATCATGTATGATGAATGCATATGATGTTGTTGCTTAGTGCTTAATGGTATTAAATATAAATGAATTCTAGATCTGAGCCAATGTTATGTGCTAAGTGATTGAAAGTGATTGATCTTTATTGTTACTGCGTTGATCTATAATAAGGGTTTAATCTGCGATGTGAATGAGACTCACGAACTAATGCATATTGTTGTCTAAGTTATTTGTTAAGTGTTGTAATAATAGATTTGTGTACCAGCTTGGTTGTAGACACCTGAGTCCTGCAACCCCCCATACCTCTACCTTAGGTGTGACTTCATCTACTTCGTAGGTGTTGCCAAAAGGGCCGGTAGTTAGGGTTTTGTTGGTGCCTTGTTGAAGCGTTGAACCCTGGGTCTGCCCCTGTGCCAATAAATGGTTCCGTTGTTAGGACCTGAAACTGTGATTACTGGGAACTGAAAGAAAAGAGAATCTTTGTGCGTAGATCTGTTGTTGTAGTGCACACTATTCTACTTGACTTACGAAGCTCTGTGCTAAGAAAGAAACCAAATCTGAAGAAAAGAGGTAAGATCTTGAAAGAGGTAAAGCTTTATGGATTGATAAGAGTAAGATAAGTGGAATTTTTTTGTTTCAAAAATATGAATCTAGGTATGTTTGATAGATTATGTTCTAGTCTGAATGGTAGGGCCTAGTTAGAAGAAAGAATTGATCTAAATAGAGAAAGATATGTTATTCTTATGCATAGAAAGAATTTTTGGACTAACAAGTGGATGCAGGAACCTAGAAAGAATTTTTGCAGATTGCAGGTCCAGCACTGTGATCCCAGTGCGCAGTACAGGAAAGATTGGGGCTCATTTAAAAGAAAGAGAGGATTGACACTGTGTTATAACTGCAGAAGATAGGGACATCTTGCTAAAGAATTCCCTGGTACATGTCCTATTTGTATTTGTTGTAAAATTGTTGGTCATGAAGTTGAGGATTGCCCAAGGATGATTGCTAAAGTAGAACAAATGAATATGAGTCAAGAAAATAAAATCATGTTAGAGAAAGATTCAGAGAAAGCTCAGACTATGATAGTATAGTTAAAAGAAGTAATGGATGATCATAGAGACATCAGTTTACCAGAGATCCTGAAAGAAAAACAACACATAGTTACAAGAATAGAAGACTTCGACATAGATTGTGTATTGGATGAAGAAACACACGTGAATATTATGCCAGAAATCATTTGGGAAATTTTGGGAAGGCCTGCTATGATACCTTCATTGGGAAGGATAGGCTTGTTTAAAGGAAAGATGATAAACCTATGTGGAAGAGTTACTAATTTACCTATGATTTCTCATGAAACATCGACTAAAGAAGAATTTGAAGTCATTAAATTTGTTGAGAACAACGCCCCTTTTCCACTTTTATTAGGAAAGAATTGGATTGAGAAGTATCAGATCAGAAGGAAAACAGAGGAAGAAGCTATAGAATAGAAAAAGAAATAACTAAGGGACTTCATAACCAGAAAAATAGAGCGACTAATAGAAGAACAAGAGGATAAGTCGAAGCAACAGAGGGCAAGAGAATTAGTTGTCAAAGTTGAAAGAACGCAGGAAGGCTTGAAGAACCTGTCCGTGTAGGAAAGAAGTATAGCCACCCCGAAAATAGTAAGAGAAGGGACATTAACCTCAGAATCTGTAAGAACACATCAGCAGTGCGAAGTCCTTTCACCAGGAGAGAATAAGAATACAAATGGGAAGAAGATTCCAAAAATTGTTAGAGAAGCTCAAATCACAGGAAAGAAGGCTAGGAAGCTCAATAAGAAGAAAGCTAATCTAGAAAAACTAGGTAATCACTAACCTACAGTTCAAGCCACGATGGGAGTGCTAGTAGGCTGTGGCAGGGCTGCTGCCACACCTCTCCCTCAATATCTTTGGTTGTCGTGCGTGACCCCTTTACTCCAAATGTGAGTCTGATTAACAAGTTATCGTCATCCTGCATCCATCAACGAAACATGTTAGCGATCCATAAACAACATCATAATATACCAATCATATGTCACATATGCAATAACATAAATTCTCAAACCACAAACAATCCACTCCCTGACTCGATCCGGATTCCAAGGGGTCCATCGATTACATCGGCATCCTCAGTCTATCCAGAGTTTTGCACACTCAGGAGAAACCAGTCAATAGCACATTTCGACACATATATAATCAAATAACATATCATCATATCCACAACATCATCATAATCCATAAGTGAAACAATCAATCATATAATGAACAAGATCACTTACACGCAAGTATCCTCAAAGAATAAGTCAAATCAGGTGTGCGCAAGAGAGGGATGTTACACATAACATGTGGACAAGCAGAAGTGTTTTCTTCTTCAAACAAGAAACTACGAGTTACTGTAGCAGTGTTCGCCAAATGGTCCACTGGTTACGTGAAATAAATATTCTTTCTTTTCCAAAGTCAATATAACTTTTAAATTCTTGTTGGATCAATTAATCATAATAAACCATGTTTTTTATTTCAAATTTC
This sequence comes from Picea glauca, assembly GCA_000966675.3. Taxonomy (NCBI): domain Eukaryota; kingdom Viridiplantae; phylum Streptophyta; class Pinopsida; order Pinales; family Pinaceae; genus Picea; species Picea glauca. The sequence continues at coordinate 138,187 of JZKD02S2181887.1, forward strand.
CCCTTTACCAAAGTGTAACGACCCCGACTGTTACGACACACAAACGACGTGCAACAGGTAATTATTTTTTTAAAAGCATTAGTAAAATAATGTCAACAATAAAATCATAGCAACGCAACTCGACAACATCATAATGAATGAATTGCACGCGACACATCGTCGTAATAAATCATGTCGCAACCGACACATCCACAATTTAGTAACGATATATAATCACTCATCATCATAAATGAACAATGACACAAAGTAATAGCATCACCTGCTACTCATCATTGAAATAAATAACAAGGCAATCGATGCGTCAACGAAGGATAACGACACATAAACATAAAAGGCACAACAGATTAACACATCAAGCTTGAAGCAAATTAAGACATCACTCATCAGATAAAGAATATAAAATGACTACCCACCCATCCTACCCTACAAGGTTAGGACCTACATGACACATAAACAACACTCAAGCCTAGGTTCCTATAGATTTTGACCATTTAAGGTCTCAGGTCTCGCGAGTATTCTAAGGAACAAGGAGGTGTCTATGTCCCACTAACAATTAAGTCCAACATTAACTAGATCAATCAATCATAAACACCATTTAATCATGGCACAAGGGTAATTATCATCCTTCAATCATACATCAACATTTAAATTCATGGTGCAAGGTAAACCTGTTCTAAATCAAGCATACTTCAATAATATCAAGGCGCATTAGTAACCAATTTCTAATCCAATCATGCAACCTTGATAATCAAGGAGCAATAGAAACTAGTCATTAATCCCTTAGGAAATAACAAATTAATGGCACCCTTAAAAGTGTTAAATCAACAACCAATTGACACAAGAGAAACAACATTATCATAATCATACACCAACATACTAATGGGGCAAGAGAATCTAATTATTCACCCAATACATTTCATGCGCAATAATCTGATCATATTAAGTCTAGGTGCGAAGAAAACTAAGCACAAAACCCAACGCACAACATTCATAATTAGTCACGGAGCAAAATATTTCTAGTTCCTAAAGTAATCATACGCCAAACTTATCATCGTAATAATATTATCCCCTAAAATAAACATGTTCGGTCATTATCATTATAATATTATTGAACAATAATTATTACTAAGGTCACTCCATTATTACTATAATTACATGGAGTAAGGATTCACCATTAGCGAAATAATTACACTACTTGAATAAGATTTAATACAATGAATATATTCAATAAGAAATGAATGGAATACTTACATTGAATGGGAATTTAATACCATTTACATCGAATTGGAATTTATCAATAGGATTAATCATAAAAATGGTACTATAAAAGATAAAGTTCTTTACTCAAGGATCAAGTCACTCGACTTGTATGACTAAGTTTTGTTGCAAAGGTAATGACGCAACAACTCATACCTTACACCACACCAAAAAAAAGGAAGACAATCACAAACTCAGTCCAAGATTCTCCTTCCACACCATTCTGGCAAACTTAAATACAACCGCAATCAATGCAAGCAAATCCTGAGTGGAGGGAACCTGAGCTAGAAACGCTAGCAATCTCCTGGCAGATCGTTGAGCATTCAAAGCGATGGAATGTAATGTTGAGCATTAAATAATAAATGTTTGAGTAACACTGAGCGTGAAACCTTTAAAGTCAAAGTGAAAACTGCGTGTCAAATTGAATATTGTTCCTAAAATATGAGCGCAATTGTCCAAGTCTGAGCGAGTAAAAATGAGTGTAAGTTGAGGACTGCGTGTAAGAATCTGAGCGCACATGTGTTAAGTCCGTGTGGGTAAAATCGAGGGTGAGTGGAAGGATTATGCATCAATCTGCACACAATATTTTAAGCATGAGTGTGTAGTAACGAGGGTGAGTTTGAGGACGATGCGTAAGAATCTGAGCGCAAAATATAGGAGGTTTGAAAATAAAAACGCTCAGTTATTGCCCCTCGATCTCAGAGGATACTATTCTACCAGAGGATCGCTTCAAGTGGGAAAGCACATAGTATGTCGGGTAAACGGTCCCCCAAACCGTGATATCCTATTAATAAAATCATAACAACTGGCACACATCAATAAACAAAACTCCGGATCTCCATGTTTTTAGTGAAGATAGAATATGTACTTTCATTACCATAACATGTGGAAAAGAAAAAATGTTTGCTTCTTCAAACAAGAAACTACTAGTTACTGCAACGTTGTTCACTAGATGGTCCATTGGTTACATGAAATCAATATTCTTGTTTTTCCAAAGTCGGTATAACTTTCATATTCTCGCTGGATCAATTACTCATTATTGGCCCTTGACCAAGTTTTGAGGAAACATTGGTCGTGTTTGACCACTTTTTGGACTTCGACAGGATGGTCGAAGATGGAGCGCCTAGGCGGAGCTGAGATTGCGGGATCTCACTTGTTTTTCCAGCTTGTGGACCTAGCGAAGGGTTTACTAGGGTTTATGTAATGGGTTAAGGGATGTCGGCCCATGGGTTTACCCATGATTAGGCCTTTTTGTAAATGTATAAATAAGTAGCTAAGCGATGTAAGAAGTTTGGTTGGCTATGTGCACAATATGTTATAAGTGTTATTGTTGGCTTAGTGCAAGCGGTTGTAAGTTGATTTGTGTAAACAGACTTTGTAGAGTGAGGCTCTATGACTTGACCTGATTTTGCGAAGGAGGATCTGGCATGCAGTGCGCATATCTCCTATCCTCTGTGGATTTTGGATATGTGGTTTTGTGCACAAGAGAGACTAAATGTAAGAATATTGAAGACTAATAAAGAAGAAGAAGAAGTTGGTGAATGTATCCCCACACTGGGTTGAACCACGTATATCCTGTGTCTTGATGAGCTTTGTGCAATGTGAATTATGTTTTTTATCTGCTTAGTGTTGTTATCATGTATGATGAATGCATATGATGTTGTTGCTTAGTGCTTAATGGTATTAAATATAAATGAATTCTAGATATGAGCCAATGTTATGTGCTAAGTGATTGAAATTGCTTGATCTTTATTGTTACTGCGTTGATCTATAATAATGGTTTAATCTGCGATGTGAATGAGACTCACGAACTAATGCATATTGTTGTCTAAGTTATTTGCTAAGTTTTGTAATCAAAGATTTGTGTACCAGCTTGGTTGTAGACACCTGAGTCCTGCAACCCCCCATACCTCTACCTCAGGTGAGACTTCATCTACTTCGTAGGTGTTGCTGAAAGGGTCGGTAGTTAGGGTTTTGTTGGTGCATTGTTGAAGCGTTGAACCCTGGGTCTGCCCCTGTGCCAATAAATGGTTCCGTTATTGGGACCTGAAACTGTGATTACTGGGAACTGAAAGAAAAGAGAATATTTGTGCGTAGATCTGCTGCTGTAGTGCGCACTATTCTACTTGAATTATGAAGCTTTGTGCTAAGAAAGAAACCCAATCTGAAGAAAAGAGGTAAGATCTTGAAAGAGGTAAAGCTTTATGGTTTGATAAGAGTAAGATAAGTGGATTTTTTTTGTTTCGAAAATGTGAATCTAGGTATGTTTGATGGATTATGTTCTAGTCTGAATGGTAGGGCCCAGTTAGAAGAAAGAATTGATCTAAATAGAGAAGGATATCTTATTCCTGTGCATAGAAATAATTTTTGGACTAACAAGTGGATGCAGGAACCTAGAAAGAATTTTTGCAGATTGCAGGTCCAACACTGTGATCCCAGTGCGAAGTACAGGAAAGGTTGGGGCTCATTTAAAAGAAAGAGAGGATTGACACTGTGTTATAACTGCAGAAGATAGGGACATATTGCTCAGGAATTCCCTGGTACAGGTCCTATTTGTATTTGTTGTAAAATTGTTGGTCATGAAGTTGAGGATTTCCCAAGGATGATTGCTAAAGTAGAACAAATGAATATGAGTCAAGAAAATAAAAGCATGTTAGAGAAAGATTCAGAGAAAGCTCAGACTATGATAGTATAGTTAAAAGAAGTAATGGATGATCACAGAGACATCAGTTTACCAGAGATCCTGAAAGAAAAACAACACATATTTACAAGAATAGAAGACTTCGACATAGATTGTGTATTGGATGAAGAAACACACGTGAATATTATGCCAAAAATTATTTGGGAAATTTTGGGAAGGCATGCTATGATACCTTCATTGGGAAGGATAGGCTTGTTTAAAGGAAAGATGATAACCCTATGTGGAAGAGTTACTAATTTATCTATGATTTCTCATGAAACATCAACTGAAGAAGAATTTGAAGTCATTAAATTTGTTGAGAACAATGCCCCTTTTCCACTTTTATTAGGAAAGAATTAGATTGAGAAGTATTAGATCAGAAAGAAAACAGAGGAAGAAGCTACAGAACAGAAAAATCAAGAACTAAGGGACTTCATAACCAGAAAAATAGAGTGACTAATAGAAGAACAAAAGAATAATTCGAAGCAACAGAGGGCAAGAGAATTAGTTGTCAATGTTGAAAGAACGCAGGAAGGCTTGAAGAACCTGTCCGTGTAGGAAAGAAGTATAGCCACCCCGGAAATAGTAAGAGAAGGGACATTAACCTCAGAATCTATAAGAACACATCAGCAGTGCGAAGTCCTTTCACCAGGAGAGAATAAGAATACAAATGGGAAGAGGATTCCAGAAATTGTTAGAGAAGCTCAAATCATAGGAAAGAAGGCTAGGAAACTCAATAAGAAGAAAGATAATCTAGAAAAACTACAGGAAGCTACAAAGAATAGAAGGAAGACTTCGCATGAGGTAGATCTACAGAACTTGAACCTCGTCGGAATAGAAAAACCACACAGAATGGGACTTCACCACGACGAAGCTATATGACCGTTGGAGGCGCCCCGACCATTAGAATGACACCCCATAACGGATAGAAAACACATTTATGAGAGAATGGACCGTTGAGACCGCACCATAACAGACGGATTCACATTGATGGCCGCATTCCTGCCCATTGGAGGAATCTATTACGACACTTTCTTATTTAACTTGTCAAACGCTGCATCGGGACCACTTTTTTCCACCCGTGATTTTCCAAGTTACCAGAGAATCGATTGTATATCGCGTTGTGATTTCTAGACCTCTCCATCCCTTGGATTACTTTGCTTATCCGTTCTTCTACCCTATCTATTTGTCTACAAGTGTGGATGTCGGTCGAACCTAGTGCGTTAGATATATCTGTTGGGGAGATCCTTACGAAGATAATGTATGATAGACATTTTTCTGTAGGAATACATGCATCGTCGATTGGGGGACTGCAAGCATCCCCTTCGATTGGATGTGGTTCTAGTCATGCTAACCCCGTGAATGAGAAGAGAAGTAAGCATCGCGATGATTTGGCTAACGCGAAGTAGATCCCGTCGGTCTTTCCAGATTACATACCGCCTTTGGCTGGCTTGGTTAATCGCGACAGCATCCCATGTGATTTAGAGTATACGTTGATCAGTGCGTATATCCCGAAGGGGATACATGTAGTTGGACCCTAGTTGGGATAGATCCCAGCTCTGAAGAACAACAACTTTAATCTCGGCGATAGAAATAACTATGCCATGCTCGCACCCTATAAGTATTTGATGAAGACAACTAGGAAGAAGCAACGCATAGTTTCATGGTCGTGGATTAAGGATCTAGCGCAGTCCACGATATTGAATGTAATGAAGAACCCTCACTTTGGCCGACATCAGGAGGATAACGCTTGCATTAAAATTATCTTGTTGTGTTACCATGGAGAATATTTGTAGCTCGATAGGCGCATCACTGTGGATCCGACGTTGATCCACCTGATCACAGGACTGAGCATGCAGGGACTAGACCCTCAACAGTTCTACCCAGGGAAGACTTCAGATCACTCCCTGGCATAACGCATAAAAGAGGACTATGGTGATGTAGAAAATGGAAAGTGAGGCTACAAGGTAGCCTCTATCCATGATGGCGTAGTGCGCCTCACTTGCCAACTTATAGTTGGCAAGCTCGTTAGAAAGAACCGTCTGACACAGGTCGCTGGGTTCGTAGTAGAACTCACTGGGAAGTGTGTGGAGGGGATGCAAATGAACTGGGCGAGTTACCTCATCAACAAGCTCGAGAAAGACTTTCGCGAAGCGCGGGATTAGGGGTATGAATTCCATTTCAGATGATTACTTGTATTAACCGCATTTGTCGCTTGGCAGATGCTGGAAGGAGCGAAATTTCCAGAAGTTGAGCCATTAGAGTCGTTGGATGCAAGGTTCTCCACCTTGTGGTATACAAACTACATGTTGAACTAGTGGCAGTCGAATGTTGTGTTCCATGCCTACTACCAGCAACTGAAGTGTGTTGTTGAGGCATTCCCATGCATGACCTCGAACACATTACACCAGTACAAAACTCTAGCGAAGTTCTACTCAGATCGACACTTTATCTATATCAGTGCGCACAGGGATGAGAGCAAGGAGCAATTACATTCCTATTATAAGTTGACTAAGGAAGACATGGAGGATATCACCAAAGAATGGCCAACAGAGTTCCTTGTACCGGTTGAATATGCAGAGATCTCCTATGCGTACATCATAGGAAGCCCCTTTTTCACCCAGGTCGAGCATGTCGGGTAGAGCAGTTCGAAGAAAAAGAAGAAAAAGGTGGAATTCCAGCATAAAGAAATTGATGAAGAGGACAACACTTTTGTAGAAGATGGATCTGGATTGCTAGAAGGAGGAGGAGGAGACAAAGTAAATCAAGAAGGATAAAATCAAGGAGAAGGAGAAGTTACAATGCCTAAGGATCCCCCTACTGAGGCCGAAACATCAAAGAAGAGGAAGTTTTCTCCACAGAAACCCTCAGCAAGAAAGACGACCTACGCTAGTAAGCCCCGGATGGAGGCCACCCTCACAGAAGATTATATAATCCTAGTCTACGGAGCAATGGAAGATGCATCTGAGGACCTATTACAGAGATATGGCATGAAGCAGGAGGAGATGTATGTAAGAGTTGAAAAGGAATTGCAGGAAATTCAGTGAGCCATTCAATTGAGTCGCGCAGTATCTACTATGCCTTCCTCGTCGGAGACTACAGAGTTGGGGGATGAACCAACCCAATTTCGATGACTTGCAGATGAAACAGAGGCTCGGCTTCAGCGAGTCCAAGAAGAAAAGGAGCAGGCTATAGAAGCCTTGAAGAAAGAGAAAGAGGAGATATCTGAGCAACTATGAGTTGCACGGTACTGTGTGACCGCTTATAAAAATGAGAAGGATGAGTTCTGGGTGATACTCGAGGGAGGCAAAGAGAAGATACAGAAGGAAAAGGACCAGTTGCTTGCAGAGCAGACATCAGTCAAGGAAGTGGTGAGAAAAGAACTTGGTTCTATGCCAGGCTTGGCACAGGAAGAAAAAGAGTCAACCGAGATTCAAGTGGGGAAGCTCGTTGAGGCCATTCAGCAGCTTCAAGCACGGGTAACAGAGTTGGAGCTTCAAGCAGTACCTAGAACTCCATGGGAAGTGCACGACCAAAGGGAGGAAGCCGCTAAGAGAGCAGTTGGAAGGATTAAGGTCCTTGCCCTAGAATGTAAGAAATTGATTGATCGAAGAGCATAAACCTATGAACACCTCACAGAAGATTTGGAGTAGATAAAACTGGAAGCACAGCTCCAGGAAGCGCAACAACATGCATCCAGCATGCAGGCACAAATGAAGCTACTCATTGTAGTCGATCGAATGAAGAGATCATAGGAGATGTACACAGTCCAATAGAAGATTACTGTCATCCAGAGCAGAGTCATGGAAGTTACACAGAGACTATAGCCGGTGCAGGACGAAGCCTGCACTATTTTTGAAGATATTGAAGGACAAGGCTCACAGCTAGACCAAGTGGTTACAATAGTGGAATAATGCCTTGAAGGGCCTATTACAGAGCAACCGATTCAGGAGTTCGTCGAGCAGGAGGCTCTAGCGAAGCAGCAAGTCGAGGTAGCTCGAGCTAAGCTCAAGGCCTTTGAAGGAGCGTTGCCCAGATCTAAGTGACTCGGGACAAGTTGCAGGTGAGTGTTGGGGGCCTGTTGGCCCTTGAACAATTATTGAGGAAACATTGGTCGTGTTTGACCAATTTTTGGACTTCAACGGGCTGGTTGAAGATGGAGCACCCAGGCAGAGCTGAGATCGCGGGATCTCACTTATTTTGCAGGCTTGTGGACCTAGTGAAGGGTTTACTAGGGTTTATGTAATGGGTTAAGGGATGTCAGCCCATGGTTTTACCCATGATTAGGCCTTTTTGTAAATGTATAAATAAGTAGCTAAGTGATGTAAGAAGTCTGGTTGGCTATGTGCACAATATGTTGTAAGTGTTAATGTTGGCTTAGTGCAAGCGGTTGTAAGTTGATTTGTGCAAACAGACTGTGTAGAGTGAGCCTTTGTGCCTTGACCTGATTTTGGGAAGGAGGATCTAGAACGCAGCGCATAGATCTCTTGTCCTCTGCAGATTTTGGCTCTGTGGCTTTGTGCACAGGAGCGACTGAATGTAAGAAGATTGAAGACTAATAAAGAAGAAGAATACGTCTGTGGATGTAGCCCCACACTGTGGTGAACCATGTATATCATGTGTCTTGATGAGCTTTGTGCAATGTGAATTATGTTGTTTATGTTCTTAGTGTTGTTGTTATCATGTATGATGAATGCATCTGATGTTGTTTCTTAGTGATTAATGGTATTAAATATAAATGAATGCTAGATCTGAGCCAATGCTATGTGCTAAGTGATTGAGAGTGCTTGATCTTTATTGTTATTGCATTGATCTGTAATAAGGGTTTAATCTGTGATGTGAATGAGACTCACAAACTAATGCATATTGTTGTATAAGTGCTCTACTAAGTGTTTTAATCATAGATCTATGTCCCAGCTTGGTTGTAGACACCTGAGTCATGCAACCCCCCTGCCTCTACCTCGGGTGAGACTTCATCTGCTTCGCAGGTGTTGCCGAAAGGGCCAGTAGTTAGGGTTTTGTTGAAGCGTTTAACCTCGGGTCTGCCCCTGTTCCAACACTCATAATAAATCATGTTTTTTATTTCAAATTTTCCCTTTACCAAAGTCATGATAACTCTCTAACTCTCATTGGTTCAATTACTCATAATAAAAGATGCATTTTTAATAGTTTTGTACAGGTTTCCACAATTACTGCATTAACTTCTATTAAACCAACATTGTATATACACAGAGGACTACAAGAACATTTCAGAATTGAGAAAGGTGTAAAAACCTTGTTGTTATGACAACAAAGCGATGTACAACGGGTAGATTTTATTTTTTTTGCGTTAGGAAGTGTAAGACATCACAATTAATAGCAACATCATCGACACATCATCCAATATATTAACGCAACAATATTAACACCTTAACAATTAATCACGACACAAGGCCGACACATCATCACCATGAATAACGATATGCATGTCGACGCATAATCGGTAATGACGCATAAATAGTAACCCATAATCCTGCATTCATACGACTAGTAATGACGCATAAACAGTATGAACCATGAATCTCTCAATTCATTTATAAGATAATCATCAAATAACACCAAGATAACATGAGATAACATAACGATAACTTAAGGATCATGAAGATAATCATAAGAATGGCATAAGATACTACCCTCCCAACCTACCCTGCATGGTTAGGACCTCCAGGACACATAAGAAATGCTCAAGCCCAGATTCCAATTGATTTTAACCATTTAAGGTCTCAGGGTTGGCGATTGTTCTAAGGAACAAGGTGGTGTCTAAATCCCACTAACAACAAGTCCAATCATCAACTAGAACAATCCATCAATCCTATTCATCAATAATCATAGCGCAACGATAATTAGTATTGTCATCAATCATACATCCACATTTAAATATTCGTTGCACGTGAGAGTAACAATTCTAGAACAATCACATGTCAACTTAAGTAAAGGCGCAAGAGAAACTAGTCATTAAATCATTCATAAATTACATTATTAAATGGTGCACGAGCATTCTATTCATTAATCCATCATCTACACATCAACAATTCAGGACGCAAGAGATATCGACTTTATTTTGCAAGGAGAAAGAGAATACAATCAATCATACTTCCATAATATTTAAAGGAGTACTAGTAGTCAAATTCTAATCCAATCAGGCACATCATAAATCATTGGCTCAATAGAAACTAGTTATTAATCCATCACACATTAACAAATTTAATGGTGCAAGTAATAAGTGTTAGATCAACATACATTACATATATAATTTATTTCGCGCAAGATGTCTAATGTCTACATCAAGCACGCTCGTTACATTATAATTTAATGTGTGCAAGAAGGATATCATCTAGTACAACACTCCTTACATTACATTCCAACTGCGCAAAAGACTAAGGTCCACCAAAAATTCATTCAACAATAAATATTTATGCGCGCGATAATCTATCATCTAGAACAACATTTCTTTCATTAATTTTCCATCTGTGCAAAAAGACTAAGGTCCACCAAAAATTCATTCAACATTAAATATTTATGCGCATGAGAAATCTATCACCTAGAACAAAATTTCTTTCATTACTTTTCCATCTGTGCAAAAAGACTAAGGTCCACCAAAAATTCATTCAACATTAAATATTTATGCACATGAGAAATATATCATCTAGAACCACATTTCTTTCATTACTTTTCCATCTGGGCAAAAAGAGGTAGCCAGATCAATATTTTTAGGGAGTAAAAGTGTACTTTAAGTTCTAAGGGTTGAGGGTTAAACAGTAGATCGGAAATCAAGAAATCCAACAATCAATTGATATCTTACTTCAAGTGTAAATTTAGGGGTGGTAACGATAATTCTTATGCTCCTTAAGGGGTGGTAACGAGATGTGAAGGGGGACCATGTAATATTTGGTAAGTTCGTTTAGACCTAAAACCACCCAGAAAACTTGTGGAGAAGAGGAGAGCAACTTGCTGCAAATTAAAAGGGAGAATCGTTGATCAGTTTAAGAAAACGTTGAGTATTAAAAGGGGGATTATATACCAAGAAAAAAAAATGCATTGGTATCAATACGAATGTTGGGCCAATGCCTGTCAACGGAGGTGAAAGGATGAATCAGTACCCAGTAAGAAAACGCGGAGGTATCAATACGAAAGTCGGGCCAATGCATGTCAATGGAGGTGAAGAGGTGAATCATACCCAGTAAGAAAACACCGAGGTATCAATACGAAATGCTGGGAAAATCTAAGTGAAAAGCAGAGAGTATGGGAGGTGTAAATTCGCTGAGTAAAAAGATCACACTCAAACGTAGGGAAAAAGGGGTGTGACGTCCTTGTGCAAAAGGATGTCTGTCAGACTAAAATGCCAAAGGAAAACTCGCCTTAGATCTTGACCATGAACTAAAAAAATTTGAGGGTTCTTCTCTTACAAGGCATCGGATTGTTCACTCCAAGAAGAGAAGGTTTTCATAAATAAATTCAGAAGGAGAAAAAGAGTTTGGAAAAGATAACTAACAGCTCCTTACCATGCACCGTGAAGGCGTAATTACGTTTGTTGGGAAGGAGAAACCACAAGATAAGATGATTACATAACTAAATTAATACTTCGACAGTCAAGAACATATTCATTATCTGCCGAAAATATCTTAGGAGTTATATTCCGAAAAAAAATGTGCTTTTAGTTGCCAGGATATCGTCTAGAAACCCACAAGTCCAACAGACTTGTCTAATTTTATATCATAATTAGAACATCTTACAAGGATTTTAAAATTAAATTCTAAATAAAAATTAACAACATTTCAATGTCAAAATAAGAATACCGTAACCAGAGGCGAAAGGTCGAAGAGGATCCTCTCCAGCTGGCGTTCTTCCGCGCTTGTGCTTCGTCCAGCTCCTATATTTCTAACCGTGAAGACTTCACCGGTACCTCCCAACCAACTCTAGGGGTACTTTTCTTTTCCCTTAGCCCCCCGAGTTGCAAAGGGGCCACACACAACACAACCAGAGAACTCTAGTTCCCAGCTCGCCTTGCAAGGTCGAGCTACCACTCTCTCACTCGAGATGGGTATCCCAACTCCCACAAGAAAAAACAATCAAAGAAATTCCGGCAGCATAACATTACGCATACCAAATATTATCCATTCCTATTCTCAGCCATTACTTTTATAGAGTTCTTTTTAATGACCACTGTCCATTTTCACGTTTAATTCGTTTTATTAAAAATTAATTAGGAAATACGCTCCCCGTACACTTGTCACTCGATCCCTTAGTTGCACTAGAAATTCATTTATTTAATTTAATTAAATGACAATTTCTCTCACCCATCCTAAAAACTCTCCTTGATGTCCCTTTATTCCCTCTAATTCCTTTTAAGACTGACACCTTTCTAATTCTGCATGGAGTTAAAAACGAGATTATTCTCTAGTTCACTGAACTCTAGATTCCTCTCTATGCTTACACCTTATTTTCCTATTTATTTCCTTTCTTACCCTAATTTTTAATTTAGTATTACTTTGCCCAAACCATATAATTGAATATTTAGATAAAACTTTTCTCATTTTTAATTCTTAACATGATTTTTCTTCACCCGCCCTTTTTAATTGATTATTTAGTTTTTAGTCTTCTTACCCTATTTAGACTTAGGCTTAATTTTTAACTGGGCTTAGAATTCTTAAGGGGATTTTACAATTATAAAAATTCTCATTTAATAATTGTTTTAAGGCCGACCACGTCCAAACAATTTTGTTTTCTAAGCAACTAGGTTCATTGACTCACCTTTATTTAAAATCGTGGCGTGCCCTTCAAGACGCACTACGTGCTTCAAGGGTGCCACTCACTTTTATTCATGTTTTATTTCGGCGACATGCCCTTCAAGATGCACTACGTGCTCCAAGGGTGCCACTCGCCCTTGACTGATTTTGGTAATTTTCCAACCCTTGGATTCAATACTCCATCAGGCGACCTTATAGGAGACTAAGGGCCTCTAAGGAATAAGGATCCTGCCTTATTGCATGCCCCTTAGAATCTTCGTGAGAGACTGTCTTAGTCTGACCTCACGACATCATGGATCTCTCTAACTAGGTAATCGTTAACCTACAATTCGAGCCACGGAGGGAGTGCTAGTAGGTTGTGGCAAGGTTGTTGCCACACCTCTCCCTCCATACTTGGTTGCTATGCATGGCCCTTTTACTCCTTATGTGAGTCTGATTAGAAAGTATCCGTCAGCCTGCATCCATCAATGAAACATTGTCAATGATCCATAACAACATCATAATATACCCGATCATATGTCATATATGAAAAAATACAAATACCCAAACCATATACAATCCACTCCTTGACTCGATCCGAAGTCCAAGGAGGTCCATTGATGCCATCGACATCCTCAATCCGTCAAGTGTCCTGCACACTCAGGAGAAACTCGTCAATAGAACCTATCTATACATAGATATCAAATAACATAACAACATAATCCATAAGCATCACCATCAGAATCCATAAGCGAAACAGAAAACCATATACAAAACCGGATCACTTGCACGCAAGTGTCCTCAAAGAATAAGTCAAAGCATGTGCGTGCAAGAGTGGGATGTTACAAAAGGGCTCTTACAACAACCATAGAGATTGATAGTCTCATCTATGAATCTATTACAATATTCTTCTTTGGCCACATCAACAACAATCATATGAACATTTTTAGCACCTAGAGACCGTGATTTGTTAGCTACGTCTTTCAGACGATCTTCCCTCCTGGCAACCAACATTAAATTTTCTCCTTTATTGGCATAGAGATAGGCCATTTATTGTAACATACAATCAAAATACCATTAGTACTACTACAACATAACACACCAAACACATAACAATACAATAATGCATTCTCCATGAATAAACCTCTCCAATTCCATTAGAGGCATTGGTTATGAGCATCATTTTCCCTCTCATATTCTCATGAAAAAATGAGGTGATAAGACCAAAATAAGATCCTCATCATTTCCAAAGGTGGAAAGACCACTGATAAGAAGGCTACTATCATGGGAGGAAACGTCAAATTAAGCACACACTACATCAAATCCATCTTGTTATTCTGTTATTTTTCCTCCACTGAAACTCGATTTGAAGCTAGAACTATGATTTTTTGCGCAATGAAAAACTTTAAAACAAACATAGATTTTATATATATTTGCACAAAGTCATTTACTCTTTGGCCATGCACGGTCTCTATTATCTCCAATACGCATGTCGTGGGAGGAATAAGTAAAGATCCACGTAGCTTCTTTGAAAATTGTCGATGTGCCACGTTTTCTCTTGTGAGTTCAATTTATTTGGTAACTCAAAACAAATTTAAATCTTGTTGGATGTGTTCCTTTCCCATCAAAACCGTCTAGAGTTTTATTTTAAAGGTTGGTAGAATTTGTTTCATGACAATAACATATTGGTTAGAGAAATTGTTCAAAGCTAATTGAATTAAGGTACCTGAACTGCAGATACCAACCTTGAATTATAACGATGTTCCTCTTTAATTATGAGTATTGAAATTTATGGGCACGATTTCAACTTCAAACTTTAGAACAAGTATTTTTTCATTATAATGTGAAGAAACTTTGCTTTTGGAGTTGAGATTAGATTTGTAAGTCTTAGTGATTTTTCTTTTTCTACTAGATATAAGAATTTTAAAATATTAGGTGTTTAAATTTCACAAATGCATCTCTACAATACACGAGAGTTATGTAAAGGAAATATGTAGTGGTTCCAAAACCTCGTATGCAAAATTATTTTAAATGCATTGACAATTAAAAGTACTTCAATCATAATTTCTCTTCATAAAACTTAAAATCTCATATACTTAAAAGTTAAAACTATTTTATGCATTGACAATTAAAACCAACATAGATTCATCTTAACCCCAGATCTATCAAGCGTCGAGAGAGATCAAATCTCTCTAAGTGCAAACATTTTTTAGAGTGCAAAACTTGAGCAAAGATTAAAGGTTTTCACATCGAGAGATTTGGTCCCTTTCGGGGTTTGATAGATCCGGGGTTAAGATGGATCTATGTTGGTCATAGAAAAGAGTCGATCAACATATGTAGAGTCATTTAATCCATGATAATGCAATGTATAGTGTTACATTGAGAGTAGTCAAATATATTTACGGGAAATAAGATAAGTCACATACTTATATCAATAATAAAAACATAAATGAATCATTTATCTAATTGCAATATTAGATTAAGTTAAAAATATATTCCAAAGAAAAGAAATAATTTATTATCAAAATGCAATATAAATCTTTTATCAAAATGGAATATAAATCTTCGCATAACCAATCAAATATGGATGCCATTTTTTTTGGATTTATGTGAATGCTTATTAGAATAAGGTTGAGATAAATCTTGTAGTAAAATTGATAAATTGGTAGCATAGTGTAAGTACAATTTCTTTCCTTTTAAAGTTCTATTTATCATCCAACAATTTAAAAAAATAAAAATCCATGGAAATAGAGAAAACTAAAACACTGGGAACTCGGAAAGGAAAAATGGAAGTAAACAAAACCAACACGCAGAGACACTTAATAGATTGTTATGGTTGGAATATTTATTAAAACATATTATGTTGGTTCTAAGGTGTGAAGTGGTGAAAAAAATCAATATAGTGATGGTGTGCACCCCTAGGTGTAGACTAAGGCATGTGATTGATGGGGAGTGATTGTTTGTAAAGATAAGTATGATGCAGGGTAGGGCCCATTGCCTATGTGAAATATTATAATGCAAGATAACAAGATAATGTTATGATATATTTGACAGGTCGATTTTATCGTATTCAAAAGTTGAGACAATAGAGGATATTAAATTTCCCTTAGACGACAGTCTAGAAATGATTCGAGGAGATCTAAGGACTTGTCCATTCTTTCTGGCATAATCTCACCTTGGAATGAAGGGTGAAGAACAATGTGATCATAGATCAGATTTCCTTCGAAAATGGCATTTGTAAGCCATGAAATGGGGTGCTCCCACTATTATATTACTTATTTTTTCAATTCCAAATAGATGAGATCAACCAAAATGTGTACTTCCCATCTTATGCAATAAGTATGTACTATCTTCGAGTGTAATAATGCAACCCATCTTATGGTTTAATAATATAAATTTGGTTGTCAGCTTGCATCCTATCTTTTTTTTCTCTGTGAACCATGCAAGTGCTTCCTTCCCTTACATATGAGTAATTATCCATCATGAACGGTACTAAATAGAAATCTTTTAGTTATCCATGAACCATCCAAAACACTTCTCTTATCTTCAAACAATGTATCATCTTGATTCAATTTGGTGTTCCCTTTCCCATGCTTCAAGAGTATGCTAATATATGAAATTCAATACATTTTAAGAATAGGCTATTCATTTCATTTTAAGAGAGGTTGGTCATTTCTTTAAGTGGCCCACTAAATATTTACATTAC